>BLKM01011478.1:370271-501638 GCA_013340265.1 Coptotermes formosanus | reverse complement strand
GTACCGTGTACCGTGTACCGTGTACCGTGTTCCGTGTACCGTGTACCGTGTACCCATACGCCAACTGGGGTCATAAACATCGGGCTTGTTAAGCCAACATTCCATTGCAGATTAAGTTACTCCTGTACATACAGTGTATGTCGGATTTAATCATAAACCAGACAAAAATAAGCGTTAAGAAAGATGTAGAATAGAAATAAAGGAACTGCGTATGTGTTTGCTTTTACAGAGATCATATTCATTATTTCCTCTGACATTATGTTGAGAGGAGACGTGAAAAATAGTCACGTCGTCTATTGGACTAAAATTCCACATCTTATTTTTAAAATATTCTGTTTTGTTCCGTAAAATAGAAAGACAGACAATTACATTATGCGTCATTTTTGTAATTCTCGAAAACATACTGTAAATGGACTTGACCTTACGTACTGAAGAAAGTAATCCTCATCAGGTACGTACTGTGCTAAACACGTAACTAAATCGACATACGATAAACATCAAAGGATGTGGCCGCTAGGCCTTGTAAAGCGGCTTACCATTTCCTGAAAACGTGCTCGAGGATAGCAAAAGAAGGGCTCTGTGGTCCGACTTCCACAACTGATAAACAAGTATTGAATACATTGGCAATATCTTTGTTTAATTTTGAATTTCGAAGAAAATTGGTGATAGAACTAAGCAGACTTTACATATTAAAGGAGTTAAGCTTATTGTTTCCTAGTAACGACATAGAACACCTTTAATTTGTAAATTATCCTATATTACGGTTACGGACAACGTTCTTCAAATGCGTCAACCGCACAGGTTTTGACATAGAGCACGTAGCATTTAAGACAAGTCCGTGTTACTTGGCAGCTGTTAAAATCCAGTAAACGCACAATGGGTGTAAATCCTTTATTGTATGTACGTTATTTCTTCGGGAGCACACAGGATTGTAAAGACTCCACATTATATGCAATATATTATCATACAGTTCCATACGGTACTGTACATTCTGTGCACGCCAATCTGAACTTTTTCTACGGCTCTTCTTTCGTAAACTTTTATTCAGTTTCATGTAAAGCGTAAGTATGTATCATGGGAATGCAAAGTGCCACTAAGAATATACAATTCTCAATGCTGCAATCGAGATAATTACAGCATGCGCAATTCATTTGATTTTTCTTGTAATAAAATCAAGAAAAATCAGATGGGTGGATTATGTGCCATTTGTAGGACAGAAAAGAGGTACATAGAGGGTTTCAGTGTGGAAACATGGGGTAAAAAGTCAACACAGAAAACCTAGGCGTAGATGGGAGTATAATATTAAAAGGAATTTTCAAGAAATAGGATGGGGGCGTGGACCGAATTGATGTGCCTTAGGATAGGAACAAGAGGTTTTCTGTTGTGAACACGTTAGTGAGCATTCCGGTCCCATAAAACGCTGGGAATTACTTGGCTACTTGAGGAGCTATTAGTTTCTGAAGAAGGGTTCTGCTCCATGAAGTTAGTGAGCTATTACAGCTGATAGTCGTGTTTACTGAACCAGTGCTGTGTTTCTCGTGCGCTGGTCTTGTCAGCATGGATGTTCCCGGTAATCACATAATTGAGTTTGAAGACAAGTTTCCATAGATTTGCTGCTGCATCAAACTTGCTCAACATCTCCGACATTTTCATAAATATTAAGATGTGTCGCATTTCCTCTGGCGGAACTAATGGAAACTGTCGCTGTGTCCCCAGGATGTTCGAACGTCACAAAGTGCCTTTACTCCACCTAACAAAGCTGTTATTCTAGGGTACATGGATTGTCTTGTCTAGCATATCATGTCTCAAGCCGTGTGACTGTCCTGCTCCATGTAATTATATTTACATCACATCTGGGCTCAAGCGACGAATGAAATCCTGTTTCCGCATCCGTTCACTTTTCGCTAACCTGTGACAGTGGTAACAATATATCATTCAGACGTTAAATCCCTGTTACTGCATTTAAGGCAAATAAAAAGGGAGCGTATGTGTCTTTGTAAAGACATCTGTAAGGCTTGAATTTATGAAAGAAAGTTGACTTAGTAACAAAACCTGATTTCTTTCCCATCAGGACATCAAGAGCTTCCTTGAAGACTTAATTTATTTGCTTTAGTATTGTGGCTCCAGGCGTCGGGTTTCGAACACACTTCCGAAAAGTAAGCTGTAAAAGAGCGAGTAGGCCATTTTACTGTTTTACATGCTTTCTTTCTTTCTTTCTTTCTTTCTTTCTTTCTTTCTTTCTTTCTTTCTTTCTTTCTTTCAGCTCAAAAGGAAAGCAAAAATTTGTGTGTTTAGAGGCTATGTTTTAGTTACTTTACAGACGCCATTTGCGAAATAAATGGAATGAATTTTGGGGGGGGGGGGGAACCTTGTTCCTTCTGTGACTTAGTACTAGCGACAAAACTCTTGGTTGAATTTTCGTGAAATTCTGTGCAGGAGTTTTTTACAGAATTTGTCGGGATAAGAACGCCTCGAATGGGCCCAGTGAGAGTCATGCTTCGCTTGAGGGTGTAAAATTTTTCCACTCGTAATTTCATATTGGTTGAAGGATTTGGGTAAAATTCTTCATAGCAGACCCTGACGACGGCCATGCTTTGCTTAGGGGTGTACATGAAATTCTACCCGTGATAATTTCCGTCCTTGATCATTTCCACATTTATTCTCCATTTTGGGTGATATTGGTACTAAGAGATATGTAGGCCTACATAATGCTGTTGATTACTGGTGCGTTTCTTTAAGAGCACAGGAAAATCCGCATGTTTCTTATGGACGTAAGTTAAATTACATTTAGCGTGTGTCGTCAAAGGTATGACATTTTGAAATTAAAGAACGCCCTGATAAATTGTGTATCACGCCACGGGCATACACCATTTGCGTTCCTGTTACCTGAATGGTGGCTAAGCAAAGACTAGGTAATTAACTGGGGAATACTGAATTGCATCATTTTAATATTGGCACCGATTGTCTACATTGGATTGCCTGCTGTCATACAAAATTCGAATTTGCAAAGTTATTTCTGTTCTCGTCCTGTAACCTGGTAGAAGCGTTCCAGCATTTAAGGGGAGCCCGTTGTCCGAATCTTCATCTGCCCTGATGATACAGGCATGAGGTTCCTCAGTTTTTCTCTTCGAGTTTACCTTCATCTATCCATTAATACTTCTGTCAACGACAGTTGGTACACTTAACGTCAAGAACCTACTAGGAAACAATGGAGCCGCCTGCATCTTTGTGCACTCGAGCAACTGCGTAAGGTAAATAAAAACTTTCCGGGTGAGGTGGGAACAGTTGCCAGGTCACTCCAAGATCTCAATTTCACGCTTTCTACAAATTTCTATTTTGAAACAAGAAAATTGTTATGGGCACAAGTAAATCGAAAGCGAAGTAAATATTTCCTATTATTTACGTACGTAATAAATGGAATCGGCTCTTTGCCTTCAGATATCTACTCTTGACTTAGGCTTGTAAATTCTTATTTTTAAGTGACAGACTCATTACTAGTACATATCTTATTGCCTTTAGATTTCGACAGTGCTTATGAAGGTTTTATGAAATTATTAACCTTAAAGGGTAGGTTTTTCCTACACTCACTCTTGGACCAGAAGTCGAAGAGTACGAGTGTATGTATACACGCTTTTTTATGTGTCGTCGAGTCACGATCGAGCCGTAAGTCTAGTATTGTGTTTCAGTCAGTGCCAATGTCTGCTAGAATATGAGACACAGAAGTGTTAAATTATAAATCCAGTAAAAAAGTATAACATTTTTCTTATTATCTTTCTAAAAGTAAACACACTAACAATGTGCTAAATATCCAAATATATAATAATAATTATTATTATTATTATTCACCTTATTAAAGCACAGGTTTAAGAGCTCGGAGCCAATTAAAAACAGCACGAACAAGTCAATAAACAAATACACGGGTAAGAAACATTTACACAAACAAACCGGAACCAAAAGAAAAGTGAAGTGTGAGTACAGACCCAACGCCTCCTGAAATATAATAATAATAATAATAATAATAATAATAATAATAAAGGCTGGCCCTATTACGCTACATTGTTATTTATTTATTTATTTAATTTATTTATTACATTATAAGTAAAAAGTTACTCTTACTGCACCAAATACAACGAATCATATAAAATGAGACCTTTGTTGTTCTTGCATCTAATTAGCCTGCTGTAACAACACTGCGGTTTGCACATGTAATGTGGTATTGCGTGTATAGCGCCTGCCAGCAGCTTGCAATGTGGAGGGAAATCTTAATTACCTTCTCATAAAATATGCCTAATAACAATTGTCCTTTTTATTCGTCTCGTTTCGTAGTCCTTACCCCTGCTACCTACCCTCAGTAGGTGTCAAGGTTGTTAATTATCACTTGATCACACTCAGACACACACCACAGTCGGTAGGACTCCTCTGGACGAGGGATCGGCCCGTCGCAGAGACCTCTACCTGAAAACACAAACACTCAAAAGAGACATACATCCATGGCCCCGGTGGGATTCGAGCCCACGATCCCAGCAAGCGCTCGGCCGCAGACCTACGCCCTAGACGGCGCGGCCACGGAGATTGGCGTCCTTTTTTACATACCCTAAATTGCGTACATGCATAGACAATATATATAATCAGGTAAAATGTGTATCATACCAATGTGTATAAATAGGAGTAAATGCAAATTATTCGTAAAAAATTTCTCCTGTTAGAGTACATCATGTATTACATTAATCCATTGACACTCAAGTAAAAGACAAAAGGGATGTAACCAATTATTTCGTGTTTTCTTACCTAACACGGTATTAACAATACAGCTCCTGCTTCGTAATTAATGTAACATTACTTGTATCCGCCAAACACTAAGCAGAAATAGCGGAACACTTAATACCGTAAAAACCGGAATAACAAGTCATTTTCTGAAAAACAGTTGTAAAAAGAGTGTTCTGCTTCGATCAGAAGGAACAATAACGACTTGAGTCCATTGAAAGTAATGTGCACGAAAACAAGTCATGTGTCTAATTTCTTTCACGAATCAATTAAATTACTGTATCCGTACTTGAGAAAATTACAAGGTTCAGATTTTGAGGAACAAAGCAAGTCAGTGGGTAAAATTCCGGCACTAAATTCACAACAATTTAAGCTTTACCACCTGCTGTAACATTAAATTGAGCTACTTTACGCCTACAAAAGGATATCGGGTTTTCATGATGCTCAGAATAAAGAGTCATTCGCTACATTTCTGAACTCTTAGCCCTTCATAACGGACGTACTGTTGTGTACGAGGTAGGAAGCTGCGTGAAATTCTTTGTTAAGAAAGTTAAGAGAAAAACATCACACGGTTTAGACTACTTTCCTGCTTAGGAACTAATAAATCAGCTTGTGAAATGCCATGTTTATGTTACTTTTGCTTTTGAACCAGTTTACCGATTTTCACAACATTTATTCTTAATATTAAGACACTGGAAGTGGCACCAACTCTGCAATTTGTTATTATGTTGATTAACTGATTCCATAGCTTTTTGGTGCAGAGAGTAGGGACTACGTCTGATTATATAAAGGTACATAAATTGTTAACTTAAGTGCCCATGTTTTTAAGGTCTGGCATGCATAGAGTTCAACTGCAGTGCATTCATAGCCGTATTGTGATAGGTTTGCAGACATGAGTTCAATACACGATGCAGCGATTTGTCACACTCAAAATACCCTTCTCCACTCACAATCCCCTAACTTTTTCTGGTGCCTTCTAAGTGTATTATTTAACATTATAAAGCCTAGCGCTAACTTTACATACGACCAGGTTTAACATTAAAAAATTCTACGTGGTGCCCACATTGCGTTTATGTGTTTTGTACGGATCTCAGAACAAACAGCAACTTTGCCTTATAAAACATTAAGAGATTGGTTTTTATAACCGAAGTGGAGAGTGTTTACAGCGCGGTACGCACTGAGTCCTTATATAAAGCAGATACTCTTCGTCTTTAAAGGGTTAATGACGCCATCAATTGGTAATATTCTACAGCTTGCGGTATGGAGAAAGAAACGCCTCGTCATGTTTTGTACACTGCCTTCAATCATGAGCAAAGCAAACAGGGGGTTTACCTTCACTAGACCCTAAAGGCTTCCCCACACAGTTGCTAATTGACGTTATTCCCTACAGAAGGCAAAAGAATTTGTCAATTATTTGTTTGCATACAGCATCTTATCCTAAGCTGGCCATGATATGTAACATTAGATGAAGCAATGGTGAGATTAAAGTGGGATGCGGTTTATCATTGACATTATCTTCAGCTGTACAGTTTTCCTGGATGAATTAAAGAAACAAGTTAACCTTGGAAAGGCTTAGCAGCATGAGTTTATGGATGCAGGCGTGAATAATAGGCTATCAGTGTTACATTCTTATTTTCCACATCGCTTCAAGGATAGCCTATTGAAAATCTAACAAAGCAGTTAAACCTTCCGACTTTAAACATCGTAATTACCTATATTATTTTACCAACTCGTATACTAAGACAGCTATACAATGAATTTTCTTAGTGTACGAGTTGGTAAAATAATATAGGTCAGATTTACACGTACACGGTATGGAAAACTACAAGATCGTAATTGCAATGTAAGGATGAATTTATCCTGTTAACACGCTATACAATTTTCATCTCAATACACTCAGTACTTGATGCTGTAAACCAGTGTTGCCCAGAATTACTGATTTCGCAACGCACTTAGGTATCACATTTCTCTCTGCGGAACACCATTAAGAACTGATTATTTATGCCATTGTTCGAACTAAGAGAATTTACTAGCGGAAAATATGACATATTGTACTAACGACCACGTCGAATGGGTGGGTTTTATGTAATCATTGAACTAGAAAAACTTAAAATTGAGGATACCCTTTCTGATAGGTTGCCGGCTGAGGGACGGTGTCTGTCCGTCCGATGGGTGACACCCCGTCACTGGATAATAGGATTCTGACTTTTTGAAACAGCGTAGATTTCTCATCCTGAAGATTTGAATTGTCCAAAGAAACCTAAAAACTCGCATGGCTAAGCTCTATTGAAGCCACTAAAACAAGAATTTCTTTTAAATTGCCTCTCGTCGTCCTTGAGCAATTGAACGTTTTGACGATATCTGTGTAGGGTGTAGGCGTATGTGGATGCTACCGATTTGTGTAACTACCAGAGACAAAAATGTACTTCCGGATGTTAAAAGTGTTTGCTTGCAATTTTTTTTCAAGCCTTCTCAATGTCTTCACAGAAGGTTTCAAGTCGTAGTTTTGCCGTACTTTTCACATATATTTCGTTAATGGAAGTAGGAATAAGTGACGTTTATGTTAAGGGAGGTAAAGCGCCCTGAAATTAGGGTAATATTAGGGTTCAAAATAAATGTACCTCATTTAACATGGTGATTATTGAAATTAATTTTAGTTTATGTATTTTAGGATTAGTTTTCTTTAACTGCTCAACCCAATGTCAAATTGCGGCACGACAGATTTCATTTAAATAGACTAAATTGTCACGCGTACCTTTAAAATTGTAGGTATGACGTAGGAAACCACAAACCCCTTCTGTATGTTCAGATGGAGACGTTGAAGAATACGAATGATTCTGCGTGAAAATATCTGTTGGATATTTATGCTTAACTGGCTGCTCTGCTCTTCATAACCACTGCATTCCGAGTCACGAATGTTAGAGAAAAACAAGAAACACTTTTAATTCACGCCAGAAAAAAATCTCTTTTCAGATGCTTCTATATTCAAGACGAAATCAGAGACAGGCCATACCTTGGATCAGGTGATTAGTCGCCTGTCTGTAACTACGGAAGCCCAGGTTCAATACCAGGCCCGTTCTTGTGGAACTTGTAGAGGAGAAAGTGACCCTGCGACAGAAACTCTTTCAAGAGCTTATTTTTCCTCCTGTTAGCATCATTTCACCAGTGCTCCGTAGTCATTCCTCTATCAATAACCGACGTTCTACAAAATTGTCAATTAACAGCTCCCTTAAATTAATAACAAACTTTAAAGAAACAAGATACAGCCTTAACACAGGATAGGTCTAATCCGATTTCTTGTAGTTTAGTCTACATAATCTAGAACTGACAGGGTTACTGCTACATGTATGTATTTCAGTGAAGTACTCTCTGCTGACAGCAACGTATTGGTATCATGGATACAATACCGCTAATAATTATGAATGTCTTCATGGTGTAAATTTATTAATATTTTTACTTTTTTGTTTCTCTATTCCTTTAAACTTCTATGGTTTCAAATATTCTGCTTGTAACAGATTTTCAACTATCCTAATCTATAATCTTCCTTCAGGGTCATACATCGAAATTAAAAGCCTACACAAGAAATAGTTGACTTTAAAAGCTGAATTTTTTAACCGAGTGACTTCCTGATTCTCAAAACGCTGCACAATTTATTAAATTTTATTTTATCTTCTCAACTGAAGTGGGATTGAAAGCCAAATCCGGAAAGTCAGAGTTTATTTAGTTTATCGTATAAAGCATTTGATTAATCGGTCAACTTTTACCCAGTGTAGGCCTACATTTTGTATAAATATCTTCTTTAATTTAATATCACCTTATTATCAGGGGCTTTAAACACCCCAGTAAAATATCCTTTTCGGCGACAGTAATAAAATAATCACTCGTAGTATGAAAAAATTACACTATGTAAATGTGCTCATCTTACAGTAAACTAGTATGTAACGCAGGCTAACCAAACTACTGATTTCAGGAAGCAGCCTCTTGAGTTCCTTCTGTTGCCATTAGTTGTCAAGAATCGTGTTGTGGAACTAGAGGTCTTCACATGATTCAGACTTCTAACCGCTTTACATTACTAGCCTGTGTAGCGGTTGTTTTAGTTTTGAATTTGGATACATAAAAATAAATAAAGAATTAATCAGAAAACTTTGAAAATTTTCACCCTACGCAGGTTTCTCAAGCGTTATGTTCACACGGAAACACCGCGTCTCGAACTCACACTCCTGAAAGAAAAAGACTGCCCGCGGAATTCAGAAGGGGAGAGGGCAAACTGGTCCAGTTCAGTTTGTGATTTTTCATACTTGAAAGTTAGAATAATTAATTCAAATAAGACACAAACACCCTCTTTTAGATACCTTTCTACACACCATCTGTGGTCGCCTTCTCCTTTGACGCTAAATGACCTCTGCATTCGAAGTAGCTTGTCCTAAGTTTTCAATCAATCCACTGAAAAGGAACAGGTCATGAATTAAGCCTAAATGTCATTTTGCTGTCTGCTGCCAGACTGTGTGTTTTCACTTTCACTTGAAGGTTATTTGCAGCTTTTTCATGCTCATTGGGTCCACGCAGCACATGACACGGCTCAGTGGTCTTGTCTTGTCTCCTGCCGCAAAAACTCGGGCCTTCGTGAAAGTGCAACCTGCAGCTGTCTCCTCCAAGGCTTCATTCATTTGACACATACGTGTAAAGAGTGCCGTTTATAAAACGTACGAAAGCTAAAATGTTTGTATTCTTCTAACAGTGTAACTTGTGTCATTGCTGGCCTCATTTAACCGTTTCGTTCCGTAGTCCTTCCCTCTTCTACCTACGTGTTCACAGTAGGTGTACAGGGTTTTTGATTTCATTTGATCACACTCAGACACACACCACAGTCAGTAGGACTCCTCTGGACTAGGGATCGGCCTGTCGCAGAGACCTCTAGCTGACAACACAAACACTGTACAGGACAAATATCCATGCCACCCCATGGGATTCGAACCCACGATCCCAGCAAGCGCTCGGCCTTAGACCGCGCGGCTACTGAGATCGGCCTGGCCTAATTTAATCAGCCATATATTTCGTACCTTTTTTTACCTGCAAACTAATTATGTAGCCGATCCGGGTGGCCGCGCGGTCTAAGGCGTGGGTCTGCGACCGAGGGCTTGCTGGGATCGTGGGTTCGAATCCTACTGTGGGCTTGGCTGTTTGTCTCTTGTGAGTGTTTGTGTTGTCAGGTAGAGGTCTCTGCGACGGGCCGATCCCTCTTCCAGAGAAGTCCTACAGACTGTGGTGTGTGCCTGAGTGTAATCAAGTGAAAATAAACAACCTCGACACCTACTGTAAGGAGGTAGAAGAGGGAAGGACTACAAACAAGCAAACAAACTAATTATGTAATTAAAGGAATGCTTTAAATCTAGCTGGCATGGTTTCGAATTTGATAAGGAGATGATCTTGAATACGGAGTAAAAGTGAATTTGCAATAAGACCGTATTAGATTTATCAAAAGAAAAATAACATGGAAATCCGAAAGTGAATATAACCTGAACCAGATTCGAACAGGGTTCCAAGCTGCTACTGCATGCTCCTCACGCAGCTATCCCTATTTAAATTTATCAGAATGAATTCCTTCGCTTTAAAGTGAAAGATAATTAAATTTCCAAAGTATGCTATTTAACGTTAATAAGAAATTAAAATCCCACCGCCCTTATTCGAAGCTCCTACTGTCAGCATTCTAACGTCATCATCTGAATTTTTTTTTTCGTACTACCCCTACTAGAACGACTAGCGGGCGAAGCACGGTAGCCTTCTAAAAAGTGATGCCCTTGCCTCTTCCCCAGATAACACTTCCCCTGACTAATCCCTCAGTTTTAAGGCGTTAATATTCCAGTCCTTTGAGATATTAGTCCTTGCTTATTGATATTTAGGAATTACACAACGCCACAGCCCGCAAGCCTGACACATTCTTTAACGTCACTGTAAGAAGCGGAAATCTCGCCTGCTTTAGTCTCTCTTGTAACGCACTGGCAAGCATCATTACCCCGCCAGAACTCTTCTCAAGAAGTCTAAACGGTATTTTTTACAGGCTGCGCGCTGCGAGAGGAAACAGACTCTCGCGAATTTTGTTTTTGTCCCTGCTTTGGTTTCCGTACCGGAACAAACAGAAGTGAATTCGAGAGCAGGAAGACGATTGCGCGAAAATTGTAAGAGTGAGTTTCCTTATGTATTCTCTTACAAACAGTTGATACAATAATTATTTTACGTAACTAATACACAATGCACCGTAATTTGTTGGTTGGCAGCCACCAGGAAAAAAAGATCCTCACTAGACCGAATTATGAGGCAATATAAACTAATTCTCACTGATCCCAGTGGCCTTGCGGTCTAAGGCATGGGTCTGCGGCCGCTCGATTGCTGGGATTATGGATTCGAATCCCCCCGGTGGCATGGGTCTGCGGCCGCTCGATTGCTGGGATTATGGATTCAAATCCCCCCGGTGGCATGGGTCTGCGGCCGCTCGGTAGCTGGGATTATGGATTCGAATCCCCCCGGTGGCATGGGTCTGCGGCCGCTCGCTAGCTGGGATTATGGATTCGAATCCCCCCGCTGGCATGTGTCTGTCTCTTTTGTGTCTTGTGTTTTGTCAGGTAGAGGTCTCTGAGACAAGGCGGTCACTGGTGCAGAGCAGTCCTACTGACTGTGGTGTGTCATGCTGACTGTGACCCCGAACCTCAACAGTCAGGAGGCCTAGGCTGGCTACGGCTATCGAGCTATCAAGAAAGTAAAATCCAATTCTCCTTGCCATGTTATTGCTGAGTTAACATTGCCCACCATCTGCCTGTTCAGCACCTTCGTTATGGAGACAGTTCTCAACACAATCGATGACATTTTAATATTTAATTAACATCGCACTCCCTATGCATTTCTTAATAATCCAGTTTAGCTATTTACTTTTGACTATAAACATTGGCTTCGCTCTATATAATTACAGGGGACATAGAGAGACAAGAAGTAGATGAGTTAACTTTTTACAGGCATAACGTCAGAAACCAAAAGAGGTTTGTAGCATCGGTCTTTTAATTAGAGGGAGGAGGAGGGAAGGTTGATAAGGACGGGCATAATGAGAACGAGGGTGAGAAGAAGAATGACATGAAAATGGGTGAAAAAATGAAAAAAAGATTATATATTTATCCTCTACCCCATTTCCGACATAATCCTACAAATTTAAAATAGTTCTTGAGCTGTGTTAACGGCTGTTTGTAGATGTATGGTATTTTAAATCTTTATAGCCGCGTTCACACAGTCGCACAAATCGCATATTAGCTTTTGCATGTCTGTCCGTCCGTCCTTCTGTCCGCATGTATCAGCCCGGCTCCCACTGAAGAGGTTTTCGTGAAATTTGATGTTGGAGACTTTTGGGAATGTCTGTAGAGAAAGCCCAAAATTTTTGAAATAAGGGAAAAATCTGGCACTTTACTCGAATACCCAAGTATGTTTTATTGTTGCCGGCGACTTTAGCTGACCATAAAAGCGCCCTCTTCGAGGAAAATGCTGTTGGCTATTAGTCGTCCGTCCATCCGTCCGTCCGTTCTGGTGCGTGTATGTGTCAGCGTGACTAAAAACTGGACGGATATCTGTGAAATTTTATATTGGAGACTTTTACTGAAATCTATCGAGTAAACCCAAATTTGGTTAAAATCGAGCAAAAATATCAGGCACTTCACATGAATGCCTGAGTATATTTTATTTTCAGTCAATATTACATCGCCATAAAAGCACTCTCTTCGAGTAAAATGGTATCAGGCTGTTACGAGGTATAAACGTTAAGCGAACGCGTCACAATATCACATTGTATATGTGCACTGTTTTTTTTTTTTTTTTACTTTTCTAAAATACACCATCTCAACCCCATACCTTCCATTTCCTATGCAATCGCCAATGTGTGAGGAGCAAATGACACTTTTTGCACTTAAATAAAACACTTCAAGAGACTTTTAAAAAATAGATATATTTTTCATTCAGTATGTGTGGAAATGGTTATAAAACAATGGAATGTAAAACAAATAAGTACAACAACATATGTGTTATGGTGGGTATATACAAAAATGACATACGTGTTGTTTTGAAAAGATATAAATAGATTCATTCACATGTCAGAGCATAGAGATTATACACGAGAGATTTGACACAGATAAATGGAGATGAAGTCAGAAAAGGCTTTGCCCAGTACATTCAGGGCAGAGGGAGAGCTCTAAATAAAATTGTAAAATGTTCAGGACACTAAATAACTGGCATTTATAATCAGATATATTACGGTGATTTAAACATTAAATTTACGTGCTTCAAGGCAAGTTCATATCATTTACAGTTATGAAGATAAACAGTTTAAAGATGTGAGCACATTTTGATTCAATACAGGATTTCTCACATTAATAATTCACCATAAACATTGCTTAAGATAGCTTTCAGTTGGTTATGTATGTGAATGTGTATGTGTGTGTGTACATGCATGTGTGCACATGCCTTTTTTGCAAATTTTTGGTCATGCTGAAAAACTTCACATAAATATTTGTAAGATGTGAATCTTAAACATGTTTTGTGACATTTTTCAGTATTGCATTATCTGTTCATTGCAGCTTTCACCACAGTTACTTTCTAGTTTTAATGATCATCCAGGTACATGTACTGAACCACTATTTGTGGTTAGCTTACAAAGCTTACAAAGTGATTTTTTAATTTAAAAACACTAAGTACGTAAATATAACATAAAAGCAGACACGTTTTCAAGTCTGTAAATCGCACATTTTATTAGGACGTATTTATTGTAATGGGCTTTGGTATGCGTCTGTACTCTGGAAGTACACCAAAGTATGAAGTCACTCTTATTACATTGTAAGATTCTTTGCTCATTTAGGCTCTACGAGTTACAATTATCACTTAAAAATGCATTCAGTCGCAATATATCCCATTTGCATGATTGTAAATAATTATGGCCAGTTATAATTTTACATTGAAACACTTGATATTTCGTTGGGAAATATGCCAAGTCACATTATCACAGGTAATTTACATAAAGATTCATATTCACAGTTTTATTGCTTGACACATGCATCCCATCTACATATTCACTGTTAGAAGTTACAATTCACCCTCATTCTGCTGTAAAGTGTACTGCTTTATTTTCAGAACATTTAATCTCATGTAACATCTGAGAGCAAAAATTAAGAAAATGTTTTTTTAACTATTAAATTCAATATAATATACGTGACTCCCAAACACTCTGCCTCACGATGTCCAAAGTATAATTCATCACTACCCTTAGAGAGGAAACAAACATTTATTAGAATATTTTCAATTTTCTTGTTCTTCAATAACACTGAGTGGTAAACCACCAGAAGTTCATAGAATCACAATATTTGATGTGGGAAATTGGATGAATTAAATAACTGCTGTGTATTACTGGCTTCATCATTTACGTGATTATTACTTTTTCTGTATGTACATTGCATTTCATTTCAAATATTATTGTAATTTATTTTACAGGTCATAAAAACCAGGCCCTGCTACCAGCTTGTTTTATTTTTATTTTATATTGAAATTTGGCCAAGAATTATATATCCCTCATTCTACACAAGACACAAGCTACAGTCAGATTAGCTGTGATTGTTACTGCAGATATGAATATCTTCCATTATGTAAGAATATCTAACTATTTACTTCCGATTGAATTATTTTGCATATAGGCACCCTAAGTATGTATCTCAAGTATACTGGCAGTGGTCCACATTTTGTTGACAATATAAGGTGCTTTGTAGATAGTGGAACACCTGTCATGATATATGGTGACAAGAAATTACAGTAATGTAAGATAAATAAGTAGTGTCAACAGAAATGATTATTAACTTTCTGCCAAGACTTCTTTCCAAGGTAAAAGGTTTGGCTGTTGAATTGCATCTGTACCGCTGCAAGATACCAGACAATTGCTAAAACCAAACAAAATTACAATTACCTTACCAGAAATTTTTATAATAAACCATTTTCATGTAATATACACATGCCTCAACCTCACTTTTTCTTAAGAATTGAATTATATTTTGATTCCTTATATGGTTTCAGCTGTAAATTAGAACATGTAAAGAAAAATATCTTTGTTGGAACATAAAACCGACTACAGTTACATTAAATTTCAGTCTCTATGAAACAAAAACTGTAGCAATAAAATGTGAAGTAGACTACCTTGTAAGAGCGAAGTTTAAACATACCTTCCTGAGGGTAAAATGAACACATTAGGCTGCATCATCTGGATGTCATCTGCATTATCACAGAAAACACGTGCCAGTGTTGATTTTCTAATTTCACTGATCTGTGCTGTAAGGAGAAAAAGATACGTGTTTTTGTGCAGAGTGGAACACAGGTCAAACTGGCCTCATCTGATAAGCATCTCATAAAATTTATCCTTGTATGTGTCACCAATGTTTAATTGATTGTAACAGTTTTACAATCCACAGGAATGAATGGAAAAGGAATTTCATTCCTATAGATAACCCTCACTATTATCAAACACTCCTTTGTTGAGGTTTCCTAGATGTGACTATGTATACAGACACTGTTCTGGACAACATTTCAATCAATACAGCACGAGAAACTAAATCCTGGCTAAAAAAATGTCGTAATTACAATATGTTGATTCCTACCTTCAGTAAAAGAACTTGGCTGGTTTGCCACGTCATAAAAGAAGCGATCCCCTTTCTTAGTTCTGAGCATTTGTTCTCCAATGATGCAGCGAAATGTGAAACCAACCACACCATCATCTGTGACCTGTTCAGCCATGCCACCAACTAGAAGGTCCACATCATCTGGATGTGCATATAGATCCTTCAGCTTGGTTACTGTCTGTAATACACATGACAGCACCATTGCAGTAAAACAAAATGCACACTCTGTAAACTCTAGGGATTAACGTGTAAGTACTAATATCTTTACTAGGATTCTTTGGAATGAACTCCCTAGTGCAAATAAAGAACCCAAAGCACCATTCCTTCATGTAACCCAGTGATGCCTTTTAAAGAGTCATTTTACTATGTATTACTACCACAGATCATTCAATATATGACAGCACTGTTCCTTTCGCATACTGACTGCAGTTCCTACATTATTTTTCAAACATTAACCAGTATAAAAGTATTTTTGTGAACTAATAGGAAAATACAGGACCGAAATGAAGTTAAATTGAGATTATGATAAACAAACCTAATATTGGTAATAATAATGTAATACATTGCGTCAAATACTGTAAATATTCAGACATGAGTAGTGTCCCTTCCATGGCTCAGTATTTCCTGTTCACATCATCTCAAAGTCTCTAAGTAGGTTCCTGGACTATTTTGAATATCATAAAATTATGTTCATTTGACATATTTAGATGTGGTATACTGCCTGACATACGTGAGTCCCATTATGCTCTGTGGTGAAGATACGTCAAAAATAAAAATTTGTTACTCACAGACTTTGACATCACATCTAGGAAACCATCAAAGCTCTTTACTGCAGGAAGACCACAGAATTTTCTATACTGGTTATATCCTGGCAACCCATGATCTCGTCCTCGCTGGATATCCAAGCTCACTGCATCCATACCAAACTGACCATTATTTTTGTAGAGCATTTGTGTTAACTGTTAAAAGAATACTGCACATAAGATCTCTGAATTAAAACTGTATAATATTTAGTTTATTACTCACAGAACATAACATAATGTCATATGACACAGTACTTACGTCATTTTCATAGTATAAGTCACTTTTCTGGCTTCGCTGTGTGGCTAGGCCACGTATCAAAGAATCCAGATGGGTTGGTTTTTCAATGGTTTTGGGTTGGTTAAAATTATCCCTTAACTCAAGACTTGTATTTATGTTGCGACTTTCATCAAACAGCCTGAAAGGTGGAAAATAAAATTACCTTTCAGGATCTTGTAAATGGTAAAATCTAAAGAACACATAAAGTCAGATATTCAGTATATTCTTGCAAAAAGAGTGTGTCTTTATTACCAAAAATTTAGCCTTTGTTCAGAATATAGATAATAAACCATTACAGTTGCTTAGCCCTTCAATGTAACATGCAATAATATGTTCTTTTTACTGGCAAAATAAGCACTCTGTGTTTTCTTAATCAAATGCAACAACAGAAAGTGCCATATTACTTACCCAACTGTTCCATCCATCATGGACAATCTAAATCGTATACCAGCTGTAGCAAAGCTATTTGAAACACTGGGGTTTATATTCTCAGTAAAATCATTGCTAAATCCAGTCTTCTTCAATTGAAAATCACGCTTTTTTAAGTATTTTGAGCCTGAAAAGAATATCATAGTCTTGATATGTCTGTTTCCTTCTGGTACATACTTGTAACTTCTCTTTCATCTACATAAGATCAGCTTTGGTACTGATATGTTTAACTCACCAAGGACAAGGGGCAACCATTCATTGTATGTGATGTGTTGGATTTCAGCAATGACAATTCTGCGTGCCTCATGATAGAGTGTCTCATCATCCCAGTGAGGGTTCAATAAAGCCAAATTCCCAGCTATGCGGTTATGCTCACGAAGCCAGACGGTATGCATGACAGCAAGCTGAGGATGCAAGTTCACACGTACATCACCTAGTAACAGACAGAGACACAGGTAGCTGATAATTTGGTTTATTTTTGAACACACCGTCAGAGTGACAAATTAAAGGATCACGAACTTACCAGATTTGTAGCAAGCGGATTTGTTGGAAGACACTTGACACTGTTGCAAAGGTTCATCAGCCTGTGGCAGGTATTCATACCTATTTTTCATTTCTGAAGAAAGCTTTCCCTTTGAAAATGTTCTAAGTTCCCAGGCTGTTTCATCATCGGCACCATAGATCATGGAGCCATCCAGATGATGTGTCGCTTGATTCATCTGTAACATTAATTTTACAGTGCCTAAACATCAAGCTTTCCAGTTTTCTTAAAAACCTGATTTTTTGCGAAATTTGTATGTCAAAATTTGGAATCATCATACCAGAATTAATTTTAAGAGTTTATTGCTTTGTGTTTTAAATTATCCTTTTCACCTAGGTTATTTGTGTGTTTGAAAATGACTTTATTTTGTGATGTTCCGGTCTCTCAAAATAAAAAAAAAAGTTAGAATACAGATGTCAAGACACTCTCTCTCTCTCTCTCTCTCTCTCTCTCTCCCTCCCTCCCTTATTGTTAGTAAGTGTCTGTATTTACTTACTCAAATTCCAGACCCCAAAATTACATAGCTAAAAAACTGGTTGGAAATCCCAAGTGGAAAAGACCACTTTGACTTGGACTGAAAGGTAATAATAAACCAGATCTTAAAAAGAAAAACCATGTGCAGGTGTGCAGTGGGTTCATTTATATCAGGTTAGGTATAAGTGGCGGAAGCTCACAAACACTGAAGTGACATCTTTGGGTTCCATAAATAGTATGGAATTTCTTAAGTATCCTAGGAACTACCAGGTTTTCAAGAAGGACTTCGGTGCATGGAGCTATGCGTAGCCCTGTCTATAGTAGAACACATTTTTTGAAGAGTACATTATATGTGAGAGAATAGCTAAGTCTCAGTGAAGGCACAAGACTTTTCTCTTCCCAAAACATTCAGAGTGTTTCTGGTGCCCACTGAACCTCCTATTTATTGGTTACCATGGAGCTTTCCCTGGGATAAAGCAGCTGGGGTGCAAAGTTCACCACTCAACACCATCTAGTGCTGAAATTAATAAGTGGAACTATAATTCTACTTCCCATATCTGCCTTGAAGGTGTGGACCAGGATAATTTCACATTTAGCTTTTCACTTAAAGCAACACTCACTTGTTCTGCAGGACCAAAGTGACAATCAGGCCTCATAGCCATCAGAGAACGAACGTAGTTCATGCACAGCTGCCGATGCTTTGAGTAGAATGGATCATTTTTGGGAACACTGATTGGCATGCAAGCTGGGTGGATGTAGCGAGGGGCCAGAAAGCCTCCATCTTGCCTGCAGCACATGATGGAATTCCCACTGTGTACTGCAAGCAATACAACAATTCTGAGTAGTTAATATATTGTGTTCTAAAAAGGAAATTGCAATCTAATAAAACACTGCCGTGTCTACGAGCATAAGATGATACAGGCTCTCACATTGCAGCAAAATATTCTTGTAATATCTGCAATGTTACCCACTAATATTGAGCAAAATTCTGTCTAAAAGTGGTCAACACAGACCTTGTCACAAGCCTTACGTTCGTGTAGGAATTATAACCAGACCATGAGATTGCAGTAGACTGTGTATTAGGCCTTTACACAAAATTCCTTTTTGCAGTGACTTCATTTTCTCTCCCTGTGCGATCTGTCTGTAAGGCAATTGTAATTGGTTTTTATAGTGTAAAAGTACTATACATTTACCACTGTAATTTGCTTGGTAACTGTTTAATTTGTAAACACTCACCATTTTGTGGGATGACAGTAAGTAATAACAGCTGTGACTAATGGGTAGGTATACTTATACAATTGTCATAATAAATACACAAATTCATAATTGCTGTATTTTTACATTTTGCAAATGTGGGAAGAGTGGCTGCTTTGGTATATACTCTGTTCAGTGTTCAGTTGAGACTACCTACTTAGCATTGCTGCATGTATTTTCAATGGACAGTTACTACAATGTTACAGTCAGTATAAATACGTTGCCTGTTCTGTAGAATTCTGCATGTAACAAAAGAAAGCAGTGAGTTTCTCTGTAAGCCTGATTAATTCTAACTGATCTACATGGAGTCATATCCCAGAAGACTGGAATGTACATCAGCATCGCTGTGGCAAATCCATATGTCAGGTAAACCCAGTGTTTGCAGGACATTAGTGACAGTGGCTGCTTACAGTGTAGTAAGTTGTCTCAACTAAATGTTGAACCAGGTATATATGACTTACCCATCTGCCTAACAGGAGTAAAAGCAAGGTCATGCTCAATAAGTTCTGCCCACTGCACTAAACTCAGAGTTTTCCTACTCTCAGCTGAGTCATTCTCTCTGAACATAACAGTACTGATATAGCGAGCAGAAGGAAGAGCTTTTCCTTGTACTGGTTTGCGGGGCTCTTGAATGCCTGGAAGAAGTAACAATACATATTTACGAGATAAACATTTTACAATGAACATAGACATCTGTAACAGTTAAGGTATTTAGTGAGAATTAAGGAATTGCTCTTTTGTTGGTAAAAAAAATTCCTGTTTATTTTATGTATGAATATGACAGCTCAGTATGAAAGTAAGTTGTGACATGTAATCTCTTATGTGGTTACCAGTGTTCAGGTTGAATAGAAGATGGAGTCTCTGTGATGTTATATCCACTTATACAAGGACAACACATTGTCACGACTCCTTCTTTTGGGCCCATCAGCTGATGCTCTGGACGCACCTCAGCCTTAGGCTTATTGTGCAGTTGTCACAACTTAGCATAACATAATCTAAATCTTCACAATCAAGAAAACCTCAAATGTGTTTGTACTACTTGTACTGACCCTATTCAGGAAATATTAATCCAGTCTACCCTCTCACTCTACCTCTTTAAGATCCATTTTAAAATATCCTGCCCTGTATGTCTATGTCACTTATGTGGTATCTTGGTTTCAATATTTGTGATTAAAATTTTGAATGTATTGACATGCAGGTAACCACATAAGAAACAGAAAGAGAGCATCAGTCCTACCATCACCATACTGAGGTTCCAAAAGTCTGAGGTAGCTGGTATGGGCTTTGCCCCAAGTCTTATGGCTGATATGGTTACATGATCCATCAATAGAACGGTACTTGTCATAACAGTCTGCATTTTTATTATACTGAGCTGCACATCTGTCTCCAAGAGATGTTGTGTTCATCTTCATTGACATTACAAAGGCCCCACAGTCATCATCATCAATGCCATACCTGCAGAAACAATAATATGAGCAACATAAGAAAAGGTAACTTTGTTCCCTGAAGTAACAAACTCATTGTATGGAACTGAGTCCTCTTAATAAGCTAGCAGTCACTCAGCTAGTCAAGAAACTCAGCCTTTATGAAACTCAAAAATATTCAGTACCCTTGGTCATGCCATGGACCAGGCTGGTTCATGTGGATTTCTTGTCAAGTGTGTGGCACAGGGACCAGTTCTTCTGTGAGTGCTTCCTTTTCCCCTGTTAGTATTATTCTACCAGTGCTCTATACTCAGACATCCATCTATCATTGACACCAAATAACCATCACAATTGACAGTGTCGTGAAATAATGCAGTTCAAAAATCAGTACCACGTTCACAGGACCTGTATCCTGAGTCAAGAGGTCTGGGGTCTAAGCAGCCTTCTATTCAGTGGGTACCAGAAATGCCTCTAGGATGTTTATAGCTGACTATTCAGTCACATGAATGTCAATGTTAAGAATGGTTGGAGCAGTAATTCATTCATTTCCTCATAACATCTAGTGCCAAGGTTAAGAATGCTTGGCACTGTACTCCATTCCAGCAATCATCTTCATAGCAGGGTGATAAACTACGCGCAGGAATTACTTCTGTCTTTCACCTTTGACAAGGACATAAATCTACCGAGGCACAAAAAGTCATACAGAAAGAGTCAATGAAGAAAACATTGAAATATTAGTTTCCTCAGCACAATAGCTGGTACTGCTTGAATCTTCAAGCTAACAAGGTCATGACATGCTTAGAAAATACAAATTTTGTTGTCTTGACTAGGCTAAGACCTGGACAATCATTTTCAAATCCCAGGGGGGGCAAGAGAATTTATTTTTGCCAAAGCATCCAGAGCAGCCCTGGGATTCATTCAGCCTCCTCTCTAATGGATGCTGGAGACTCTTTCTCTGGGTGCAAAGTGGCCAGTGCAAAAAACTAATCACTCAGCTCATCCAGCGCTGAGGTTAGGAATGAGTGGTCCTGTACACCCCCTACCTACATACGCCTTCATGGTTCACGCAGGAACAACTGTACCTTTATAAATACACATACCTACCAAACTGAGTAGACTTAAGCCTTCCCTTGTACTAACAATAAATTTTCATACCATGTTTTCCCTTTCCTTCATACATTTTAAATACAATATTGTGTTTCTGTGTTAACAGTCTTACCATTGGCAATGTTTATGTGATATATAGAGTGATGCTTTGGTTGCTATTAATGCATTCTTCCCATGTCTGAGGCCTTCTGCAGAAGGATATGATGCAATTAATTGGCCATGTTGTGGAGTTTCCAGTTTAACTCTGGTGTTTGACCTGATTAAACTGTTTTCCATTCGGGTTTCACGCCCTAAATTTGACTCACTGAACTTTACAGACAGGTTAATTTCATCATCACCAACAGGAGGCAGCCCTGAGAGCTTTGCCCGTTTCTGAGTGGTGTGTCTTGACCTCTTTTGGTGGACAATCGCTCTACCTAAGGGAAGTAAACACAATTGCAAAAAACAATTCATGCAAACAACACATCATGACAGAGCCAAATATCAGGTCTAAGAAAATGTCATTCAAAATCTCAAACATAATCTTTGCATCTTATAAAATGTTAATATTTCTAAGTGAGGAACAACATAAGGTTTTAACTGCAGCCCTCCTTGCATTTTCTTGGTGAATATAGTTATGATAAGATGTTACTAAATTATAGATACGCTCCATGCTGTCTTCAAAATCAGAAAGTTTCAAACACTGTCAAAATTGAAACCACCATTTTATCAGTGTCTTAAATGTAGCTGTGTGTCTGCACACCAGTTTTTTCCCAGTGCCCAATAAAATATATGACATATGAAATCAGTTATAACTTTCAAGATTTATATCATTTTTGAACATGAATTATCGAATTTGTTTTATAATTGTATGATGGCCTATAAAATAAAGGATGGTAGATAAAAGTAGTGGTAGAAATCAAATGGTGATATTAGATGTATGCAGCAGGGTAATTACTGACAGCATAGCTTTAGGTCTGTTTACAATGTTGAATATTTTGCACACTCTTAGTTTCAACATCACTCATATTGGCTAAAACTTTTTGTGAAAATTAAAGAAAGAAGGTATTTTCGTAGGAGAAAAATAAAAACCATATCTTCTTTTTCTTATATGCAATAATAATAGCTGTCAAATAATGTAAACAGCACTTGACATGTAACCATAATTCAGTGGTAAATTCCAAAGTTGGTGGTAAAAGGTCTTCATAGGACAGGAAAGGCTGAATTGTTAATAACAAGAAGTGTCTTCAAATTGATCATACCATGTAACACAGGGCTACCAAAGGCCTTCTTTCCCCAGGGTATACCCTCTTTTCCAACCTGCAAATTTTTGTCTAGGCTGGTTTTTTAAATTTGTAGGAATTTTGTGGTTTTCACTATGTGTAATTTCTCGAAGTTTTGCATACTTTAATGGTACTGAAAATATAAAAAATATATTTCTACTACTTGTATATGAAATACATAATTATAATATTTTACTAGCATTAATCAAGTCAAAAAGAAAAATGAGTTCAATATTTCACCTTCAGAAGGTCTCAGAAAATTTAGGTGCAGAAATTCTGAACAACATGAACTCTGTCAAACACATGCTTAAAGAACGTCTCCCTCTGAACTTCATACACATAAATTTAAAGAACTACTGCAGAGAACACATTGATATGGACATTTATTTAATAAAATTCTCACTCCATACATGTCATTCTTATAGCATCCTTCTTTCCTGATATGTTCTCTCTTTAATAGTCGATAAGTCCGAAATGCCTTCTTGCCTTGTGATGGATATATGGTAACCCTAATGCTACATGAATTGACCACCCCTCCCTAGTTTGCCTCGACAAAATTTTACCTTTTGCTTTACTCATTACTGTCATCATTTAACAACATGAATTTTAATGCTGAACTTTCTACAGCTGAACTCTGTCATGTGCTGCCATCAGCAAAAGTATCCCACACAACAATTCCTGTCAGTAAGTCTGACAAAGGAAACAAAAAATTTTGCACCATGGACAGAACTTATTAGCATTTGCAAAATAATAAACTTTAGATAATGGATTGACTAACTCAATACAGCAGAAGTCTTGTTGAGAAGCTAAAAATGATTCAAATGCTCATAAAATTCACCAGTTTTTGTGAAGTCACAAAGCACATTTCTAGGTTCATAAGAGTTGTTTCCTGGTTTCTATCCTTGGCCACATCTTCCAGACCATCCCATCCCATTTGTGATTCTTGATGTAATGTTGATCAGCAGCTTTACATAGCATAAAAAGTGGCCAAGAAGTCACTTTCACTCCTTCCTAGCTTACCTTGGGAATCTGTATGTGCATGCAGTGTGCCATGTACTGCAAACCATGATACAGAGCATACATTTACAAATACAGATACTATTGCCACACACCAACTTCAAGTTCCACAGTGTAAAATATTATACCATGTACATATAGAGATTGACATATTGAGCAGGGGTAGAGTGACTTCTCAGTTATCTTGTACTAATATAAGAAATTTATTTGCATTACATACTTGGAAAGGTGTACATATAGGCATCATAATTTCTAGATGCAACAGGCACTCTGAGAGCTTGAATGTCGGTGGAGGACCACAGATTGGCTTCAACCCCAAATTGGGATGAGGTCCATAAAAGAACTGCCAGCAAGACAAAGCCACAAGTCATCGTGACTCCTCCTGCAACAGCACTGATAATACATTCTTCATTATTTTGGAAAATACACACACTTCACAGGAAGCAAATGTTTTGCAACCAGATATATCATACAAGAACATATTGCTGGAACTTGTTTTCTTAAAGGCAGCATTCTTAAAAGTGACATTGCATATTTGCTGTCAAAAGGTTACATTACAAAAATATATAGAGCAACTTACTTGAAAAAAGATATTACTTCTGATGTTCTCTACAGTAACATCTCTACATTAATTGTTTAAACATAAATAATACACATAAGTTCTGTGATAACAACCGCACTACAGCAGTTACCTGTAAACATGACCAGACAGTAATATTGTCTGAAATTTTGGACACTGTCCATCATCCCAGGTGTCCAAATATCTAAACTTCCATTCATGACTATGACCATGTAACACTGCAGGAACCTCTGAAGTTACATTAAGTACTCTGAGAGTTTGTCTGTATTTCTTAAAAATGTTAGAACTAAGAAAATTGTATACATAGTGGAGTATCATTGCATAGTTTCATGAAGTGGATTAGGTATAATTTTAATAAAAGACATCCTCATTGGTATGCAGATACAAAAGTATATTTATGAATATTAATAAGAATATACTTTTGGATTATGTACAAGTTCTTTTTTATTTCATTTGGTTCATGCACACTGTCTCAATGCAAGTGAAACTGTTGTTCAGTTCTCTAACAGGGACAGGACTGCTGTTTCTTGAGAGTGTCCACACTGGCTCTGGGGACCAGCCAGACTCTTACTGATTGGGCACAGAGGGTAAAATGTCCAGGGCTTGAAGCTGATATCTCAACTCCTGTTTGAAACACCAAAGTTTGTTACCCAGCAGGGACAAGCATCTCTTGCTTTGCCACCATGTCTGAACTGGGTTGTGTTCACTCAGCCTCCTACACAGTGAGTACCAGGACTATGTTTAGGAGGATAAAGTGCCCCAGCCTGAGGCTAACCGCTCGCCTCCCTCTGTGACCAAATTATGACTGCATGGAGCTATACCCCCACTCTCATGCGCATTATCATGTGATGTTTATATAAGAAAATTGTTGTTGTTGTTGTTGTTGTTGTTGTTGTTGTTGTTGTTGTTGTTAATCACCATAATGCAGGCTATTTACAATTGTATACCTGAAACAAACCATGTTTCTATGGTATACAATGTTGCATCTACTCTGTAGTCACAATTTGTGGTACATATAATGTTATTTCTCATGATGAAGGTTTTGTACTTTTACATTAATACTTTCCAAAGTATGTGCACAGTGCACAGCAAGGCTGTTTTCTGTAGTTCCTTGATGTCATGCTTTACAGATATGTTGCTCAGATATTTTCTGAATGATTTTGAGAGGGTTCCATTTGCCCCTGTTGTTACTAGTTATCACTTGCTTTTACATCCCAAGTGGGCTGTATTTCTGTTGCAAGACCTTTATATTTTAAAATTTTTTCAGGTTCTTTCTTGATCACATTTCTATCTACCTGCCTGCCTGCCTGTCCTTCGGTCCGTCCATCCAATATATCATCATCATCATCGCCGCCGCCGCCGCCGCCGTCGTCGTCGTCATCATCATCATCATCATCATCATCATCATCATCATCATCATCACCACCACCACCACCATCAACATCATCATCATCATCATCTCCTTTATGCAGGGTATTCACACTTATATACCTGAAACAAACCATGTTTCTAGGGTATACAGTGTCACAGCTATTCTGCGTGTACTGTTAATGGTGCATATAACGCTGTTTTCAATATTAAACTCTTTTGTGCTTCTACATTAGCACTTTCCGCAGTATGTGTGCTGTGCACAGTATAGCTGCTTTCTGTAGTTCCTTGATATCGCGCTTTCCTGCTATGCTGATCAAGTATTTGCTAAAAGATTCTGAAATGGTTCCAGTTGCTCTTATTATTACTGGCGTCACCTTTGTTTTTACATTCCACATGCGCTGTATTTCTATTATGAGGTCTTTATATTTTAGAATCTTCTCAGCTTCTTTCTTTACCACATTTCAGTTTCCTGGGATTGCTACATTAATTAGCATACATGTTCGTGCTTTATTATCCCGGATTATGATGTCTGCCTTATTGTTGGGGATTTATTATTATTATTATTATTATTATTATTATTATTATTATTATTATTGGCGGTGGCGGTTGCTGCTGCTGCTGCCGCAGCTTTCGTCCTTATTATGTAACTTATACGTAATTATAAGGCGACGTCGAATGTGCTGTGGTTGTTACGAGGCACATTGTTCAGTGACGGAACTCAAGTGACCCTTCAAAATCCTTCTTCACGGACAAACTGCAGGAAGCATTGCTTTGCAGTAGGAAAGCCTTCCTGGTGGACATACTACTAGCAATGTTTCTTCGTTGAGCCTCTGCCCTTATCGCAGAACTATAGTGCCACTGTGCGTATCGCTACAGGATTTGGTTTTTTGTTTGATAGGGTATTAGCCGAGAATTTCTGAGCATTATAGACGTAGCGTTGTAACTCATAACGGCCGCTGTACATCTTTGGCAATAATATGTACTTCTTGGGAAGACGACAAGTGTTTCGGAGTTGAATGAGATGCTGTTTACTTCATTGCTCATCAGCCAATAACGTTAGTCTTCAGTCATGCATAAATCTCGCTATGACGAGACAATGCACGTGACCAAGTGATACTGCGTTTATTTTGTCACATTTTTCATACTAATCTAAAGGCGGGGACATTGTACAGTAACAGGATTCAAGTAAGGTTTTTATTTTTAGAAATCGCGTAGAGTTTACAATGGCGATGACTTCACCAGTTGTTGTTGACTAACATCTCTAGTGCCAAAAAACTGACGCTGCCATTCCTTGCGATGGGCACGCGGCCAACGGGTGATCACGCAGTGAACGCGTGGACTCAAGTGTCTCCCCTCCAGCAGATACGCTGAGTTGCTTGTTTGTAGACTCCTCCTATGCGTTGTAAACAGGAAGCCGTCTCCTAAGTGTATCGGAATTAATGTGTGGAGCCTAAATGTTTTTCCGAGATTTCTTTGAAATTCTCTCAGTTATTTGCATAATTTCCGCCGACGTTTGAACGGAAAATGTGAAGTCATTAAGGATGCAAAAATATAGTGTCCTTTCACACATCCACGGAAATTAGTTTAATTCATTTGCACATGTTTAGTAGTTCAGTTTTTGAATGAGTTGAGTTTTCCGGAGCCTCTGGACGGACGACTCTACGATGCAATTGTGCCCCTGGATCTAAATGTTGGGACCCAAGTTCACCCACTCCCGTCCCCCAGATTTTTAGCAAAACAATTGTTACGTAATTCTCACCCTTGAACTAATAGGCCAGTAGGACCTAAACACTTATCCGCCGCTTTTGTATTACTTTTAAAATATCCATATTTTGAATAGCTAACAGACTACACTCAGTTTTCATATTAAAAATCATTTAGCCTGCATGCAAATGGGTTTATAATCCTGTGGCTCATTTCTCATACTGCAGACACACCTAAAGTTTGGTTTCGGTACGTTCGAATGAGAAATGTCGACGTTTCTGTAGAAGCTGTTTTAGTTGATTTGCATCGGTCATTTGCGTTCATGGAAGAGAGGGTTTTGTCCTAACAGTTCTGGAAAAGTAACATCTGACGGAAACGTTTCAGACCTACTGTACTACTACTGTATTCTCATCCGCTCGAAGTTTTGCTTTGTATCACAGAACAAATTTTGTACCGTGTCTTGAATGAACTGAGTCAATTTTGGCATTATTGACGAAAATTAACCTTGGGTACACGACCTACGATCCATAGCAGATCAAGGTCTGCATTACGTTTTATAATCAATTGTGTTAACATTAATATTATTTGGTTTTCTAAGCTTGCCACAATGGATGAATTTATTTCAGTTATTTTGAGTGTTTAGTGTGTAGTAGGACGTTAATAAGTTTTCATGAATTTCCTAACGACAGTACAATGTATAAATTTAATGTGTTCCATGTCCGTGCACTATATTATACAAAAACACTAATCACCAACAAATGCACAAAGAGAGTTTTATCATCAATTGTAACACACTCCTACGTGTTTCGACCCTGCTGGCTCATCTTCAGGGAGAACTTTTTGTTATCGTTACACTAAGGTTGCACTTTATAGTTCAGTGAGAATGTGCTGTTGACTGTTGACTGTGTACTGCGTTGTTTCTTGAGGCGTGAACTCTCTGTGGTCCCGGCCTGCAGAGTTCACGCCTCCAGTACACAGTACAAGTCAACAGCACATTCTCACTCAACTGTAAAGTGCAACCTTAGTGTAACGATAACAAAACGTTCTCCCTGAAGATGACCCAGCAGGGTCGAAACATGTAGGTGTGTGTTACAATTGATGATAAAACTCTCTTTGTGTATTTGTTGGTGATTAGGGTTTTAGTACTGTTCCTGCATTTTTCGTTTTTGCGAGCGTCTGAACTGGAACTCAAAGCACCTGGGAGGCATTTGTGGCACTACTGGTTTTTCCACACATTCAGAGACATGATGCCCCGTTAAACAATCAGAACGCAAGATAATGAAATGTGAGTATATGTTCTACGAGACACGAGAGTGGAGGCTGACGCCCACACAGGCATCTATTTTGATGCCAGGTAAACAGTGGCTCCTCTGCTAGTACCTTTCCGTGCACTGATTGTCTGTTCCCTGCCTGTCTTAACTGTCTCTGTCTTCCACATGCGGCCTGAACGTGAGATATTCTTATATATATATATATATATATATATATATATATATATATATATATATATAATCTAAAATTTAAAAAAATTTCAATATCCACAAACTTGTAATACGATAAACTACACATTCTTCAATTTAGCACTGGAATTTCAAATGACACGAAGTTAATCTAAATTTATGATAAGTCTGAGCTTAGTGCAGACGGTCTGTATGATATTAAATGATTTTAACAATACTTTGAAATGCAATAAACCGTGTAGAGTGTTACCCTGAATTCATTTAACCCGCTGAAGCAGAATTGCTGCTCTATGCATGCCTGATTTAACACGCACGAAATGCTTATTATGCCCAAGTAATGTATTTGTGTTTATCACATGATTGTTTCTCCAGCTAGTGCGTAGAACAGAATGTTCTCTGTGCTATCAAAGCATATCTGTTCTTGTCAGAAGGGAATTGATGTGTATACATGATTTATACGAATGACCTCATTCAAAGCTTTATTACAAAAACTTGTAATAAAAAACTGTGCGTCCAAAAGTGCAGTTTTCATCTAAAATCAAATTATATTTTCAACTGAAGAGTTAAAACTAGACACATCTTGAACACACACACACACACACACACACAAACACACACGCGCGCACACACATAGTAGCAAACTTCTTTTTTATGAGACTGTTGGCTAACCTTAATTTGTGTACTTACACGGAATTTTACTGACCATATGCCTTGATTCATTGGCCTGATCATTTGAGTCTTAATCGTTTTCAGTCGTTTTTCAGCTTCGTGATAATTCATCTTAGTGTATGTTTAGCAGAACATCAATAACACTATTGCTGCTAATTGTCTGAAACACGCTCTTGATCCATGATCACTATTGCGTCTCTCGGCTTCGCAATTGATTGTATTTTATAATGGCCCGTCTTTGTTTAATGTCAGGAAAACTCTAACGCAAAACGTTCCTCGTTTCTGTATTTCTCTGGAATTATTTTTCTTTAACAAAAACTAGTTAATAAAACGTTCTTACTAGCGACGTGTGAATGTCTTTCCTAATTTCTGCTCACATCCTAGATAAGTTTCATCTTTTCACCTATTAAATTAGGGATAGATTTGTATCAACTAAAAATTTTGTTAAAAATTATACGCCCTTATATTACGTTGTATAGACCTATAATCTGTGACAATGTCATGGCTTTGATAAATTCTTGTCCCATAGGAAGCAAGAAAGAGGCTCGCAGAACATTAACAAAAGGGCCCTTTGTCTGCCTTGCTTTAACCTTTTAAAGACGAAGCGTATCTGTTTTTATAAGGACTCAGTGCGTACCGCGCTGTAAACACTCTCCACTTCGGTTATAAAAACCAGTCTCTTAATTTTTTATAAGTTAAAAGTTGCTGTTTGTTCTGAGATCCGTACAAAACACATAAACGCAAAGTGGGCACCACGTAGAATTTTTTAATGTCGTATGTAAAGTTACCGCTAGGCTTTAAAAGGTTAATGGCGTATATGCCTAATTTTTTTAATAACTAATATTACGAATCTGCCCTTAAAAATCTACTTCTGTAATTTTTCTACAAGGAAGGCTTAAATCACCTTATGAGGATAAAGTTTCGAGGTTTTCATAGCACTGAACGTTCACATTACGATCTGCATTTTGAGAACCTTTAGTCGGGTAAGTGGTTACCGGCTTGTCGGAATGGAGGTGGTTTGTGCCTCAGAAACGTCGGTACCCACTTAGTACTCAGTATCACATTCAAGAGAACCACAATGCTAAAAACCTTGACGATCATATTTATCCTGTGCCATGCATTATCTCCGTAGCTTCTCAGCGGCTTTTATTAATATATGCGACACTGGTAATGCAGCAACACCATATTTTTGCCCATGCTGGTCTAATATAAGATCTACGTTACATGAAAACCAAGTGTAACTTCATGAAGTGCAAACAGTTATTCTCAAAGTAAACATTGACTCTGCCTGAAAACCATTACCGAGGCACACATTACGAAGAACAGAGATGATTTCTCAGCTCGGCGACAGTATGGAACGGATTGAGTAGGACATAGCTAGACAATTCAGTGGGGGCCGAGGGCTTAGCTAGGGTGGTGCGAGCGACGCAGCCGCTGGGCTTAGCAGAGTCCAAGAGGCCGCAAAATGTACGGCAAAATGTATATTTTAATGAAAAACAAATTATTTTCTGTGTTCAACAAATTTTAAAGTAATTATTGATACAAAGGAAACCAGCAAATAATTGCAACTTTTTTAAAATTATTCCTTTCTGTCAGGGGCCGCCATTGTTATCTTTCGCGCCCGGTGTCAAAAAACCTATCGACGCCCTGGTGCGAGCCACACGCATCAGCTGACTACCTTTGTTCTACTTATGTGACCTCATTCGTGTTGTACCACACTTGTCTAGTACCGGATGTTATTTGATTTCTCTATCATTCTCTCCGGTATGTGGCTGTTGATATCACCAGTTAGGTTTAAACAAAGCCGACAGTTGCAGGAACTGCCTGATTCAGTTTGTGGAAATATTTGTGAACAGATGGCTTGAGTTCTCCAACGTCATTCTTCGCATGATATTACCAGTAGCCTGTGTATGTACTTGAGGTGACGGCCTAAGCTTTGGCAGAATATTTACTGTAATTTTCTGTCAGGAACTCCTGGAGTCCTTGGCTGTATGTTCTTTTACGTCCAAGGGTGTCCTCTTTCGCTGTGGGGGCTGCCACGAACATTTTCTAAAAGGACCCATACGAGGAGTTTTCTCATGCAGGAAAGAACTATTTATATTTATGCCTTTCTTGTAGCGTCTATTAATCGTAAAGTTTAAAAGCACAGACAAATCCCAGTATATCTGCTCCCTATACTTAGCGTTCATGAAGTCTGTGAAGAGAACTTCCCTCTTATCCAGTGTTTCGATTTACCGCTATCTTCAAAAACACCGCCACACATTGCTATAAAAAACAGTGGCAATTTATCGAGGCTTGACCCCTATATCCTCGAGCTTATTCATTGAACTAGATCATATGTAAATCGTCAGTCCAGCCTCGCGATTTGTGCCAACGATTATCCGTGACCGGTTTACTGTTCAGAGATCTTTACGTCAGTGTACTTATTCATCAAAACGTAAGTCTTTGTGAAGATGATAAACAAGATAAATAAATTAAAAACGAAACTTCTTCAAGAAGGAATAGCTTTGGGGTTGGTCAAAAATTTCCTGAGATTTATGGAACTCAGATTTTCAGTAACGTGTTCATCACAGTCCGCCACTAAACCCTGTTCCAGACTAGATTGATCCCATCCACCCTCACACGTCTTTCTTCTTTAAAGACTCCTTTAACTTTACCCTCCTACCTACATGTTTATTCTGCGAATAAAGGTTCTGTTGTAATTCTCATTTCTCCCATTCGTGCTACACGTACTGAGATAGTGAATTCACCTAATTTCATCGAGAAAGTGACAACAGCATTTATGGAACTTGTAAAATAAGTATGTGCTATATCGTTTATAAATAAAAATGCTTTGCAAGCTGTTTCTTCCAAAGTACCGATCCGCGCAAGTACTTAAATACCAGAATATGTCACCGTGTCCGAAATAAAATACAGTGCTCTATGCAAAACAGAAATATTTTTATTTTTATCATTATTCTGCTTGAGGTCAGCAGTACACATTATATATCTCACATGCGGCAGCATTTATCTTAAAATGTCCCAGATGATGAAGACGCTAGTTTCGCCGCTCGAATATAAGCCCACCACCGTGCTTTCGCAAATGCGTTGCCATTAAGAGAAAGAGAAGGTAATTGCAACATTGTGGTTGCGCTTTTGTGTACACTTAGCTACCAGGGACTGAAGGCAGCCATCAACCAAACCTTCCGCTTCATTAAACACAATTAAGCCTTTACAGGAAGTCCGGGCTGTTAAGGCCTATGTTTGGGTCATTATACTCCTTTCTTTCTTATTCCTTCCCTTTTCTACCTACTTGTTCACAATAGGTGTCAAGGGTTTTTGCGATTTCATTTGATCACACTCAAACACACACCACAGTCGGTAGGACTCCTCTGGACGAGCGATCGGCCCGTCACAGAGATCTCTACCTGACAACACAAACAATGTACAAGACAAACATCCATGCCCCCGGTGGCATACGAACCCACGATCCCAGCAAGCGCTCGGCCGCAGACCTACGCCTTAGACCGCGCGGCCACTGGGATCGGCCATTATATTCCTCGAAGTTAAAAATATGTTTTTTGATACTTAATGTTGTTATGCATACCCAGTTCCGCTGAGAGGTCAGGCCATTCAGTCCTTTGACCCACCGGAATTTTTGTGGACACCACAGGGCCTGATCGTGTTCCTGAAGTACCTCTTCGCGGCTTTGTTATCCAAACGCTACTGAGGGCTGTGGAAAACGGTGCTATGAACGAGGAACGGCGCTTGAATTTACAGCCTCAGGCACGAAAAGTAGTAAACAGCTCGTAAGGTCGTGGTGTAAGGTTTAACTCCCTGAGGCCATGAACTTGATTTGTGCTCGTAACGATGCTTCTTCGAGGTCAAGTTTAGGTTTGCTTGTATGGGGTATTTAAGCGGTTAAGCTACAAAATATTACATGTCAATGACATGATAGGGCAGGAAACCATGAAGAGAAGAATAAAAGGATTTTGTGTCGGTGTGAAAAACAGGTGTCTAAGCAACTATAGATTTTAAATCTTGTTTACGCACATTCGTAAAATTGCGAATTTTCATTGAATTTTATACTTGAGTATTTTTCGAAAATCTGTCGAACAAATTCATTTGTCACTAAAATCTGACAAGAATAAGGGGTACTTTACATGAAGACCTAAGTACATTTATGATAATGTCTCGCTTGGTTCTTCTTACACTGAGAAATGTTTCTGACAAAATTTGTAAAGAAGACCAAAACGCTCATTTTATATTCAGTAATGTTCTTCCTCAAATCGTGCCGTTTATGAAATAATGTGGAAAAATGTGGTACAGCCGGACAGGCTACAGATGACAATGAGGCTCATGCTCATTAGGTGCTTGATAACTAAGGCTACAAGTGACACACTCAGAATAGGTAATGCTTATTGCTTTTCCACGACAACAATTGTTAAGCGAACGCGCTTCAGTGTTAGGTTTGTACGTACATTACCTGTCTTCTTAATATACTTCAGTCGTAATTAATATAAGCGATTTTGCAAGATTTCATTGTATATAAATTTTCTTCTACTTTAGTCATGGTTCTGAAAATTTCTCGACATTAACAAGAATTTGGCGATTGTGTGAAATTGTGTTTCAAGAAAACCGAGGGAAGAGAACAGCTGTCACTTTGCCTTCACTGGGGCTTCTGACCTTCATTCTCTTTTGAATGGACGTTCCTCTTTTCCCCACGCGAAATGATGTTTGATTTAGTATTCCGGTAAAGTGCACATATGCAGGTAGTGTGGCAGAGAAAGGTCTGTGTGCAGTGTTCACAAAAGACTAATGCTCTGTACTGTGAGAAGTGAAATATTCGTCACCGTTAAATTTTCAAGGTGATGGATACCGAGTTGCTGTCTTCTGGAATGTCACAAACAGGAACTTGCTGCCTCAATCTTCAATGCACGAGATCTCTTCTACCATGAAGAAAGAGGCAGCACGTTTTTCTGAACTAAACTGCATGTACAAATTATCACTTTCCAGAAGACAAAAAATTTCAATTAAAACCTCTTTTTTCGAAATAGGATTTTAGCCTTGTTGGTAACTCCAATTAAAGAAAAGAATAATTGAGAAATCTGAAATGAGACTTTTGGTACGTACTAAACATTAAGGCCCGTTTTTCTCTTTTTATTTTCTCGTTATGTATGTTGTTACGCACTTACGAATAAGACCAGAAGATGGCAGAAATTGAAGGTACGCTTGATTGGGTATTACAGTATCTATCTTTGCCTATAAACCTTGCTTTAGATAACAACACAGTCTATTGAATGTTCTTATTCTATCAAGCTTTGAATAAATTCATCTGTCTTTCCAGAAACTTGGGTTTCTTGATGTTAGGTAGTTTTTGATGGCATTCCTTTTTCACAATTTCCTGTGAAAATTGTAGAGAACTTCGTGCTAGTCATTGTATAAGATCCTATTCCAGGCATATACACTTACTACTCGCGGTATGTCCTACGGCCCGGGATTGCTCAAACCCTCCGGAGTGTCTGGTGCTTCCCGAATAAAAATGAGTGCTTTATTACCGAGGTAGCTTGCTTTTGTAAATAACGATATTCCACTTTATTTTACAGCTGAAGCCATTAAACAACTGTAAAACTTGTCACTGAAAGAATCAGCATAGACGAATGCTTTCCATTTCAAGGTTAAGTTCTTTGAAGCCTCTCATTACATGAGAACGGCGATTCAGCGCTTCGGCATTAAGCAAATGTAATGACTATCTGAACTGTAGTCTTACTCACTGGAAAGTACCCTGCCGTATTCCTGTCGTCGGAACAAGTTACCATCGCCTTTTGAAGATGATTGAGAGAGACAAGCTGGAAAAGGACCTGAAAGTGGATGGTCGTGGTATATTTTAAGGCAGTCTCCCAAAGTTTGACTGGACAGGCCGAGAAAAACCATGGAAAATCTGTCAGTATAACCGGTCACATAACAAAGTGAGATTCTTTCTTTTGTACCTCCGGATGAACGAAGAGTGTATGGCTTCACACACTGTGAGAACGTACGTGATTGTTGAAATACGTATTCTTAATTCTGTGATTTCTTGTCCATATAAAAAGACAGCCGGAAAAGCAGCATTTATGAAAGAAACAGACGTACATGTGTAACTGGAGAAAACGACTAATTAGAAGTTATGTTTAAAACAGTGGGGACAAACCTTTATATAGAGACTGGAATTTTTTGATCAAAGTCTTAAAAAAATTCAGTCAGCCAGAGGTGCACAGACTTTCCAAAAATGTAGAAACCACCTCAAAATTCCTGGTACCAGTGTGATGGCATGAAGCAAGTGCCATACGGAGTAACCACAATTGTTAGACGTGACCTTACAGATTTACTTGCCCGGGCAATATGGAGCCCAGGATTTCTGTATCTCTGCAGAATACCTAGCAATTTGATAATTTATTGAACTATTTATTGTCAGTAAAAACGAAGGTTAAAAATTTTAAAATTCCAGAGAAAACAGATGGATAAAATCACATAATATCTGATAAGTCGAGATGGCACATTGTACTTACTGCTCATGGTGTACTTCTGCTTAGAAATGTGGGTACTGCGGTCAGATACGTGTCTTTCATATTCACAGCGCTATGTCAACCTCACGAAAACTACGTCTGTAGATGTTTATTTTTACGGCTGCGAGAACTGTGTGGGGCGTGACTGTATGGTCGTCGGCAGTTACATTCTGTGGCTGTACGTCATTAGCAAACACTTCCTACTTTCTGTTTACTTGACCTTGCCTTTTCTTTTTTGTGTACCTGAGATCATACTCATCCTGTATGGATAGCGTAGACGGTATAGTGACAAGGCTGATCGCGGGGCGATCCGGGGTTCGACTTCCGGCGACGGAATATTTCTGTCTTCTCCAAAACGTTCTGACGGGCTATGAGACCCACTCAGCCTCCTATGGGGTGGGTATCAGGGGATGTTTCCCTGGGCGTAAAGCGGTCAGTGTGTACAATTAATCACTTGTCTCTAGTGCAGAGTTTAAGAATGAGTGGAAATCTGCTCTTAGTGCCCCTGTACGTCTGAATGGCGTGTACACGAAGAACTTTACCTTTAGTTTTATGTATGCAGCACTGTGGTATTCCAGCACCACTATCAACTGCAAGCTTCTCAATGTTACTGAAGGGAAGGCTGCCATAAACGACATGCGTCAGTAATTTATCACCGGCAATAAAACAATGCACCAAGCTGTAGTACAGCTATGACGCAAAATGCAATCCCACCACTGGCAGAAATTCAACTCTGCTCCTGATAGGGGCCCTGATTGAAATGGAATACAACAATATGTATATATTCCATTCCACTGTGGGTGAACTTCAAGTTTGGTAGGACGGTGGAAGAGAGAAAATTTTGCTGCTGCCGGTCGTCCGTCCCGCAGCCTGATCCCATGGTGCCCAAATTTTACAAAGTTCTAGAAGCCGCCTCAAAATTCCAGTTGCCAGAAGGTGACAAAAATAAGTTTCATACTGAGGAACCAAAAAAAATAAGCACCACCTTACAGAATTTATTAGCCACTGCGACCTCGCTCCCTGGATTTGTGAACCCCTTGCCTAGTCCCTACGCAAAAGTGCAAGGCAATTATAAGCAACCCGCGACCCACCGGCTGACGTCTGTGGCGCGCTAGAATTTTCGAAAATATGTAACTTGTGCTACCCTATCGAAATGGACAAATTTTTTAGCGATCTAATAAATTTCGCAGCTATAATCAAATTTGTTAAAAATATTTAACTTGTAACTTTATTTGTGCTTATTGCATGGGCAAGCATCTTCATGTTCGAAACTTATGAGTTTGAGGAGATAAAGAACACGGACTGGTAGGCTGCACCATCCTCCTTGTTCTTGTACTTTTTATTATGTTCTAATAATCATCATTGCAAGGACATGAATATTTTAGTCATGATTTCATAGAATGGAATTCTGGGTTTTCCTTACACAAGCCTTAGTCACAAAAGAAATTGCCTAAGCGTCTCCATTACGTCCTTCCATTCTTAGACTATAATGTAAGTCCTAAGAATTAAATTAAAATTAATTGCTATATTGATATTTAGTAATAATTATTTAAATATTTTATTCCCTTAATGGTTTAATTAAAAATTAATTTTACTTCGAAAAACAAGACATTTACTTATAAGAACTAATATGTGGCCAGAGCACGGGAGAAAGGGGACTCTTGGGACAGCTCCTTAAACGTGAAGGAATGTGTATCGTTTAAGTATTATCATGAAATAAGCTACGATGAAAAACACAGAAAAACATCACGTTACCTCATCTTAAGACATCGAATTATTCTCCCGTTTAAATTACCTATAAAACACTACGCATGCAGACACACAATTTCTATCAAAGTAAAAAGGTAAATCAATCCCATTACAGGCCTGGACAGGTCCTTAGGATTCCAGGAGGTTGAGGCACCCAGATCTTTAGACAATCGGCACATGAAGATGGTAAGGTTGTCATCCCTACTCACCCGCCGCCTTTACCCCAGGAAATATTCCTGGTACTCATTTCTGTTAGAGGCTGAGTCGAACCCAGGGCCATAGCGCGACCGAAAGGATTGTGTCAGTGAATCTATCACAGTACCAGACAATATTCTTAGTCCTCCGAAAAATGAAGAAATTGAATAAAAGTCGTCAACCCAACCTATTCACGAGCTGAAGCAAAACAGCTTTAGAGGTAAATGTTCATATAACAGAAAACAAAAATAATTACATTTTTAAAACTTTCCTGCTTTTGCCTGCTTTTAAGCAAGCATTTTGTATTCAGACAGCCAAAAGTACTGAAAAATGCTCCAGCCAGCTCTTCATTGATCGATTAATTAACTAATTAATTTCGTATGTTTCTTGCAAAGTAAGCAGGGCATGATTAACACTTATGTTAGCTGAATTTTAAAATGCCCAAATAATTTTTAACACCGGCAGTACGAGGTATCAAGTGAAGTAATAAAACTTGTGATGGGTAGCCTGCTCTTTGAACTAAATAACCTGTAGCCTACCATCTATAAACACATATTTTATAAGAGAACCCACTTTAAATTTACAGGCCTTTAAGTTAGGGGTGAACCCAAGGGGGGGAGGGGGGGCTGTCAGGCGGCAGCCCTCCCCACAAGCCCCCAAAACCGAAATTAAAAGAACGTATATTGTAGGTATTCTAAGATCAAAATTTTACGTGATCTCCCCTTCAGCCGAAATCAGTTGATGGGTAGTAAATTTGAATTCTGAAAAGTAAATTAATAAAATTAAAAAGACAAGAAGATAGGGCACCGTGGTTGAGTCATAGAACATACAGCTATATTCGTCGGTGTATAAATGTATATAAATGCTTGTATATGAATGCACTTGAAAGGCAACTGCCTGTCCATTGCTATATACCTTATATAAGATCAGCTTACAAGCAAAACTTTATTTCTTGCTTGTGCTGATAAGTTTATGTAACCAAAAAGTAATAATTGGTTATAAGACGTGTATAAAATATGAAACAGCAATTTTATGACGACAAGGAAAAATTAATTATGTTAGTGTCAGATATGGAAGTGCAGTTGAGACCAGTACACCAGTACCAAACGTCCCCCTTTTTCTTTTTCTTGTCCCCAGAAGAGAGTGTTTTACACTAAGCAAACTAGTAAGAAAAAAGTTTAGATATTTCTACGCCACCAGAAGTATAGTTATGTAAACCGTAAGAAAACTGTAACAAGATTAAGTTTTCTGGATAATCATGCACGCGACTTCACTACGCTTGAAGCTGATAGAATGAATTGACGCGGACCGCGATGACACTCACCGTAAGCTCCTGAACTCCTACGACCTTCCCACTGTCGCAGCACAAGACGGAATGCAAGAGCTGAGGAAGCTGGTCCCGTTTTAACGTCCACTGTAACCAAGGCTATTTTCCGGAATTATTTTTTATTTTCGTCTTACTCGTGATTCATAATTCCACGCGTTTTCTGCGAAGATGAGTTTAGGCATTACTGCGTTGATACATATTAGCTTCGATGTGACACTCCCTCTCGTCACATGTGCGTGATATTAACATCGATGTACATAAAGGGATTTTGATTACACTTTGTGTTGTGTGTCCTAAACGTAGTTTATCAACAAACTACATTCGAAAGCAGAATACTGCAGAGAATATCTGGAGCTGAAATAACAAAAGGTTGAGTGGATCATACGTTAACAACCGTCTACTAAGTGAAGCTGTGTTTAGCGTCTGCAGGTATGAATGCATGCAGGCTTTCGGTAACTGAAAAAGACTTAGGAGGAAGAGATCGTAGCCTATTTTAAGGAGGTAGAAGAGCGTTCGCCGGGAAAGACAGAGGAAAATCACCAAGAACGTGTGTCGGGATAGTCGGTGTAAAGGAGGTTTCAAACAATTCCCTCTTCTGTACGCATGCGATTCAATCACGTTATTGCTCGAACCAGGCGTTTACGTTGGAGGATAAAGAAGGTGGCACACTGCAATGAGCATCTTCACAGTTTTCGGTCGACTCTTCACTAAATGATATAAGATGCGAGAAAATTTCCTGTCCACCAGTCGGAAGTAGTGTTTATGTTAGGGTTGAAGTCACAGTGGCGTATGGGCTGGAAATGACCTCCACGGGCATGCTGGCAAGCTTCTACCCGTAGATGAGATACGCGTATACAGCCTACAGTGTTTTACGTGTGGGGCTTCCCACTTCCGGCACAGTGCCTTAACCGTTTAAAGCCTAGCGGTAACTTTACATACCACCAGGTTTAACATTAAAAAATTCTACGTGGTGCCCACGTTGCGTTTATGTGTTTTGCACGGATCTCAGAGCAAACAGCAACTTTTGCCTTATAACACATTAAGAGACTGGTTTTTATAACCGAAGTGGAGAGTGTTTACAGCGCGGTACGCACTGAATCCTTATGTAAAACAGATATGCTTCGTCTTTAAAGGGTTAACTGTCTTGCACAGGTGCACAGGGATTTTTCGCTCATCCTGTATTAGGGTGAAAAAATCAAGACTCATGTGACGAACAAGGCGCTTAAAATGCATAAAATAAATGCGAAACTAACGAACAAACTAACCAACCACGTAACTACCTGATTAACTAACTGCATGGACAGGATCCTTCTTGATAGACTAAGTTTCTCGATCAAGAAATTCGCTTCATTCTTTGAAACCCCGAGAAATATTACCGTGTCTAAAAAAGCCCGCCACTTCGGCCTATGCTGAGGCAGATGAATCAAGGCCATGCTCGCCCACCCTACTTCTTTAAAGCATTTAATAATATTCTACAATCTACTTATATGTCTTTCAAGGGGTTTCTTTCTTTTAGTTTTTCCAACCGAACACATGTAAGCATTTATTTCCTATGACACACATGCCACAATTTCCGCCCTCTCATATTCTTTGATTTTACCGTCGTTATAATATGTTTGAAGCTTTATGAAACTCTTGGTTTATCCACACCCCCATCACTTCATTCCTTAGGTCAAAATGTCCTTGAAAAGTACATACAAATCCTGAAGAAAACACTTGGAGATGTAGGCGTGGATTGTTCCGACGGCTGGGGGGGGGGGGGATGTTAAAATAAATCCGTTAGGAATAGGAAGTGAGGTTGTAAAGTGTTTGTTTTAGATAAGCGAGGTCAAAGAGCTGCCTTGAAGAAACATCAGGTTTGAGCTGATGATATTTTGTTCCATTTTTTGACAGTTCAGTGCTGGGCTACATGTGGACATTGGATGTTACTCTAACCGGGATTTGAAATGCTGCTGTTTTACAGCTTCTGCAGTTGCTAACATTTGAAGCGATGCAAACTGACTCGCGCAGACATAAATTTTTCTCTTCGACACATTTTCCAGGCACATGAAATAAATCGAGAACGACTGGATTGATTTTCAGGAAATATGGTATTGACAAGTTTAATTGAGTCTTTTACGTATTCCAATTTAAGTTATAATTTTACCGAAAATGACGAAAATTTCACATAAGACCTGCACAAAGTTTGTCCAACCGGCAGCCCTCCAAGGTGTGATATGCGGTCGGCGGCTACATTATAAATTAGATATACACTAAAAATTACACAATATTTTAGTCTATTCAATGTACTATTTGCCGTAACTTTTACAAGGGCGACCAACAAAGCAGCTTACATTAGCGGCTGTGGCTCTCTACTGCAGAAGATTGGGCACCCCGGGTCTCCAGTGTAGTGTACATAAAAAGGAGAACATTCTTCGGGACGAGTACACTGGTTTGCTAGCTCATGATAACCAATCAAACAGGCCGAAATATGTCGTAAATATATGAAGATTTTACAGCAACTTCTCAGTTGTGTTTTGTTCTGAAAATAAAAATTGAATCTACTTATATAACACAATATGATGGCGATACCGTAGTTAATATTACGTATCTAAATATATTAACTGTTGAATAACCTGTTGGAAGCGGGAGTTATTAATATGTCTTGAAAGGAATAGTGGCAAAAATGTCATAGGGAACTGGGTTACCTCAAAAAGCCCTGGTACAGCTAAGTTTTATCTGAGTCTAGAACCCAGGCCTCTTTCATTTAAGGTTATGCGACTTCACTTCAACGTAAAAACCCAATTGATGATATCATCGTTTTCTTTTGCGACACACATATGTGTGCCAATTGCAATATCTCGACTGGAATTACACTTTTTATGACAGTGCAACCACATTTTCATGACTGTCCTCTGCGTTTGTTTGTTCAAACCGTGACTGTCACGTGTTATTATTCTCCCTCCTGCAAGCAGTTCCTTTTGCGATGCACAAATAATATTTTTCATGAGTTGCAGATTTTACAGCCAACGTTCCATACACTTAACCGACAGAAAATAAGCGAAGCGAAGGTACAGATTATCTCTAAAATATTTTCCTCAAAATTGCATCCTAATGAATAACTAGAGGTCCACGAGGTATCTTCAGAACACTCTTCTTAAGACGTTCTTAAGAATAATTCGGCTCCGATAAGTAACTCAAAACCTGAAAGATATTGTATAATTCTAATATTGAATGTGATGTGTTCTGCAGATTCAGAGCACACTAGCACAAACCGAAGCGAAACGACGCTCAAACCGGCTGAAATTCTGTCAGAATGGGCTTTCTCCCTTCCGTTGGTTTGTCGCTGTGCGGGAAGTGTTAACTGTCCGTAGCCAAGTGCAGCGTAGGCACAAGGATTGCGGGAAGAGTGTGCTGCGGCTGTATTCGGCGGACGCCCAAAGCCTTGTAAGGGCCGATTATTCAAATCAGCTGGCAAAAGATTATGGAAGGAGACTGGCGAAAGTCGGAAATAACTGCTAAATTGTAATGTGGCTAAGATGTATGTAATGAAGGATAATTAAAAAGGCGAATATAAATTTGTTTCACGTCGGATGAAAAATGTATAAAACCCTGGATTTTTTTTTAATTTGCGCTCTAAAGTGTGGGTTTTACTGCACCGATTCTTATGAAACGCATGTATGCTGACTGGCATTACATGGAGGTTTCTCCATCGAATTTCATCCACATCGGTCAAGGAATAAGTAACGCAGGACCAGAAATTTATTCACGCCAATACGTAACGTAGGACGGTCCTGAGCCGATTTTCATGAAACTCATGCTTGCATGACAAGGTCTGCAAAGAACTCCTATACCGAATTTCATGAATGTCCGCCAGACGGTTTTGTCGCTTTTACTACGTCACGGACGGAAGAAGGGTTGTGGTTTTCCTATAAGTTTTTCTATTTCATAAAGGAAGACTAAAGTGAGTGACATACAATGTTCCCCCTAAGCTGAGCGGGTGCGCGGCCGCGCAGTAACTGAAATGCTCCCGCGCAAGATGAATTGTTGCAGCGCAGCTGGAATTTTTCAGTTTTCATTTTAAATATTCTTATTGTACATATTACAAAGAAACTTTTAAAGTGCCGTGCAGTGGTCAGGTTGTGTAAAAATTTTCTGCTCAGAGCAGTAACAGGTTCGCGCAAGTGTAAAAAAAAATTGTAGGGAACTTTAGTGACATAAGTAGTTTTATGAATTTGAAAAATCGGGATGAAGGTTTAGGGACCCAAAAATTTTATATAGACAGATATTTCAGAAAGACTTTGCAGGGTGGCTCAGACCACATGTGTATTAGAGTATATGATTTTTGTAACATTCTGGTCAGACTTACTCTGAAGTTCTGTGTTTGGTTACTTTCAGAAGCACTCCTTACTCAAAAGTTATTAGCAAAGACAAATGCATTTTCTTACCTACAAATCAGCCTGGAGTTCATATAACTTCTCTCCAAATTTCCAGTAAAATAGATGCCTCAGCGTTTCTCTGTTCCCATGTTCGTGACGAGTGCCGAACATATTCTGACGCCTGTGATACAACGTATATATTTTTGTTACTCAGTATTGCTACACTGACGTCACTGTATGCTGGCTTATGAACCGAAGTCCAAGACGTTAGAAACAACGAAATCATCTTTCATGTCTGGCTCATAATTCTGAGCAGAATAATCCCCATAGGATATAAGTGATCTAAGTACAGGTGAAAGTAATTACTTCGAGGTGTCAATTTAATTGGACTACATTCTTGCTAAAGTTTTAAGTCCTTCAACCTACAAAAGAAGTAATACATTCTTATTTTACTTGTGGTTCTGTTGCTAGGGTTTGTTCATGTTTTTAGTGTTGTTACGAAACCTTCAAATCGAACAGTGTGGTATATTATTAAAACTAGAAATTTGTATTCGACAGAGGCCTACTTTCTCATTCGTATCGTCGCTTACTCTTACGGTGTCTGTTTACCTCAATCCCTTCAGGCAAATGCCAGGAGAGTACGTGGTTAGGCCAATACCGTTTCCTTCCAAATGCTTTCAAATTCATCAATTTTCCGTCATCTTCATAGTGCTGTATTACTGACAGTGTCACAAAATTGAGCACCAAAGGAAGCACCAAATTAGAAGGATGTGAAGAAGCTAATACCGTAAGGAATAATGTGTTACGTTTAACACAAACCACCAGAGATATAGATATATATAAGCATGACACAACGTACGCGCTGGCTCGAACGGTAAAATTGTTTGGGTGGTTGGGACTTTCCATCTCGACTGGCACACCGAAATTCTTGAGTTAGTGTTATCGCGAGTTTTCCCCTGTCTATCCAGGCGAATTCCGTGACCATACATCCGTTAGGCCATAACTTCTTCCTTCCATATTTCTTGCCAGTTTGCTCATTCACTAGTTACGTTGACATTAAATGTCATACATTCCAATATACTGGCTTAAGGAAACCTTCAATAAAAAACATGTATCACACTACAGGCCTATTCCGAAATCTACCTGTTTGTAATAAATTATTCAAAATGGTTAAGAATTTGTGTATTTGGGAACAACAATAATAAATATAAATTACATTCATTATGGAATCATGAAATGAACATACAAAGAGTTCTGCAAGGGTTGTGCCATGCTTCAGTATATTATTTTATGAGCCACTTGGAGTAAAAGGAAATGCCATATCTACATGTGCCTTATTATCAACCCCTGCGTCACTACGAACACTGTAATATTTCAAGATACTGTGCGATAATATACGGGTCACTTCTTATGAACCACCTACGCGCTTATTCCAGCACTGGCAAAAACTACTTCCGCGTAATTCTCTTTTCAGGCGCCCAGAATTGTGCAGAGACGGCGGTGAGAGTCATTTTAAACAGTATCCAATGTGACGTAAATAAAAATTGACCTTCTTCGAAATTATTTAATAGGAATTGATTTTTTTTTTGTTTCTGCGTTGTAATGTAACTATATAAACTAACATACATGACTCAGTGACACGATTAAAATTAATATCTTCCTTTTGTTGCGGTATGTGGCACACAAATCGCTGTGGTTGTTGTAGTCTACGTACAATAGGGTAAGGCTTAATTGTTTCCGCTTTTTTGTGGTGTTATCGGACACACATTATACATAAAACAGGTTAAAATTTAATGTATGTCTTCCGTGATATTAGTTTGACAAATAACTTTCTTTTTATTTGAATGGTATAATAAAAGCTTCTGTATTGTAAAATTTGAGGCTACAGCCACGTACGTACATTAAAATATTCCTGATGGTGTAATGGTTTACAATCAGTTATATATTTATGTATTATGTTTTACTCAAAATGACTCATAAAACAACAGCCTGAAGCCTGGAACATCTGATGCGGAACACCCTATATAACGGAAAAGCTTCTGACACCAGTAAAAAAATGTAATTAGTTCTTTAGTTACCAAAGGACTAGAGAATAGACACACGCGCGCAAGAGGTCTGGATAATATTTGGATTCATAGCAGATTATGTATCTCGTAGCAAATTACATGTGCCTCTACATTGCTGGTAAAATATAAGCAGATTTTCCACTAAAAGCTGTGTCGTGTGATCATGCTCTTCCGCTTAGAAAAAAAAATAATAATAATAAGGCGCTTCATATGCATCGAAACAGTACTGCTCTGGCGCAGCTGAATATGCGAATTCTTTTAAAGACAAATGGGTAAAGATTACAATAACACTGCAATGAATTTATCATCAAAAATTAACCACTTTCCCTTTTAGATCTGGCTACACTACTATGACGTATATAAACAGACTCTGACAGTTCTGCACTCAATATTTAAAAGTGCAATCTGTTATAAAATCTCGTACTTTTTTTTATTATTGTCCCTTTTCAATGGAACTTTAGTGCGTGCGTAATTAGTGTGAAGAAGAAGAAGAAGAAGAAGAAGAAGAAGAAGAAGAAGAAGACGAAGAAGGGAAACATCCACTTCTGCGGAACGGAGAATGACATATCTGGGCATTGTTTATAAAATAATGTTTCACAGTTACGGCTAGCTCCATGAATTAGAATCCTGTAGAAGCTAATATTCGCTCGCTTATTTATAATATTTTGAACCTTTTATGGAAGGCAAATTTTAATTACCATGCTTACAAAAGCCGACATTGGGGTTTATCATGATTCAGTTTAATCTCCTTCGCGATATCACAACTTGTACACGTAAAATACATTTTAATATTATCCTGCAATGTGTCACTGGTCTTTCAAGTTTCCTCCGCTCTCAGTCTCTTCGTGAATGTAATTTTGACTTGTTGGTGTCGTCGTGAATATTTCGAGTGACTGATTCTACTTTCATGATTATCTCGTTGTTATGCGGATAATTTAAAATTCTGCACCATTACTCGAAACTATTATATGCCAATGTTTCAGTCGATCACAACTTTTTCCTTTTTAATAATAATATTATTATTATATAGCTACATGTTTCGGTCTACTCGAAACTATTGGCAGATATTCCTAATCCTAATCCAAATTTTTGTCTATCGACAATTTCTCCATGTTCTATCTGTTCTTGGCATCAAACTAGATTTGTGAGCAATTTCAAACATCGAATTACTCGTTTGAATAGATTGTCGTTCATAGGCATGTGCCACGTACCTTTCGTTGCTTGAATGTGTCTTTCGGCAGAAATATTCCGTACGGAATCAGAGTCATTTCTTGAGTATTTTATGACACCCCGAAACCGGTTAATGGCCTAAGTGTATATTTCTTTCTAGTCTTTATGTTTTCTTTAATTAAATTGGTCTTACCAGGTTTTTCGTTTCAAGAGTTGAAAGGTGGCAGGCAAACAGACACACTTATATGTTCTATGGTAATAGCATAAACACAGTTCGCTTCAGTGTGAAGCGAAAGCAGAGTAATAACATCTCCTTACTGTATGGTTCTGTTAGCAATAGACATTATGGGCCTGGTAATATGTAACTGAAATTTGTATCTCTGGTTAGATTTGTAAAATCCATTCCAAAATTTAAGCCTAAACGGAAGATAATCAGAACCAGTAAGAGGTACAAAATCTCAGACAACCTACCTGGAAACACTAGTGTCTATATAGGCAATTCAAATACAAACCAGCACTGGGGCCCGCCCAGACTTCTGTATAAGGGTACTGCGTCTCTTTCCCGGGAGTAAGACGGTGAGGGCGTGGCGTTCAACACCCTCCCCCATTTAGCGCCGAGGTTAAAGAAAGAGTAGAGCTATATCTCTACTTCCCCTCTGGGCCTCCATGGGCTCTTAGAGGGTGAAAATTACTTTACTTTTCATAAGCAATTCAAATTCGATAATATCATGCTAGTGATGAATTTTGTAGAACACAGGCACCGATACAAATGAACTGATTAGCTTAAAAATGTAATATGTCCGATTTTAGATATTGAACGTGTTTCCTTTCCCAGTCAACCGATTCAGTTATTTCCGGTAAATAATGTAATTCAAGTAGCCTTCAGTATAATGATGTCGACTGCAAAAATATATTTCAAAGGATTTTCTCACTAATTTACGAACATCAAGATCTGGGAATTTCTTGCACGCGTCTAAAAACGTTTGTTGATTTGTGAATTTTTTGTTGTTCGGATGTTGTGGGCATAGAAGGAAACAAAAATAGAAAATGGCCAACAAGTTATCAGCTTGTAAGCAGATGTGTGGAATATCGCTTTTTGTGTTTATCGTGAGGAGCAAAGTTCAGCGATGAAATAGCAGGGACAGATATTTATTATTATATAAATAATCCGTATACAACATTACACTCTCCTTATACATTTCTGCCTGACACTTTTTGATGCATTGGAGGCTAAATACGTACAGAGATTTGTAAAAGCAAATCCCATCCTACTGAAGGTTAATCAGCAGTGTGACACAGTAATAGGAGTAGGAATGTCAATAGTAACTGTAATTTGCCGGCCTCCCACCGCGCAGACCTGGGTTAGATCCCAGGTCAGTCCATGTGGGATTTGTGGTGGACAAAGTGGCACTGGGGTAGGTTTTCTCCGAGTACTTCGATTTTCCCCTGTCAATTTCATTCCACCGGTGCTACTTTACTCGGAAAAGGACAAAAAATAAGCACCATCTTCATCTTCATCATAAGGTTGCACAAGAAACCTTAAGGCTGCGGTGCGTCAGTAGCGTCTGCCGCGGGGCCCTTCTCCACTAAAAAAACTGTAATTTTGTACATGATTTATGTCCTTGAAAATTATTCTAGGATATAAATATGAAAGATAAACTTTTAACTGCAATTATTCCGTAATTCTAGTAATTAGGCCATGGGCTGGACCATCCGGATTTCCGACCCCAGCCGGGGTAAAGAATTTTTCTCTTCTCCAAAATGCTTGTATATCCTCTGTGGCTCACCCGCCCCCCTTTTCACCTGGTAACGAGCGCTTTTGGGGGTATCCTAGAAATACCTTTCACAGTGTGTATGTGTGTATGCGAGCTGGTGAGTGAGTGTCTCTGACACTCTGCAGACATTCAGACAAGAAAGTTACTTAAACAAGAAGGACAGAGGGGACGGAAGGTTTAGTATTCAAAAGGAAAATATATTCTGCTTACAGGGCCCAATTTTGTGCTCTTTCTGCGTGTATACGAAATGCCCTGGAATATGGCAGTTAAAATTAATTTCTGTGAGAAACTTGATACTGTGGTTATGCGGTGAAAAGCGATGTACTTTAATTCCATGAGTATATTAGGTTACCAGATATACAGCGCCTGACTCCTAGTACTGCTTCTTAAGGACCATACACACACATACACACACACACACACACACACACACATACACACACATAAACACCGTAAATCTGCCTCATAAGGCGCATTTTTCTCCTCAAAAGATGTCCGCAAAAATCACCCTGCTTATTAACACAGGATGATGAACTGTCACGTATGTAGGCCAATAAATCCACAAAAATACCTTCCTAATTTATTTCATCAGCGGTTCCTGTAAAAATTATTAAAAGAAAATAACAAATCTGTATTTCTTTGGCCTATCACTTTCAAAGTCAACGCAGTGAATCACTAATGACTTAGTATCCGTGAAGAACACATATTCCTATCGTAACAAATAAAAACCATCATGAAGTTTAAGCCATTGTTAGCTTGAGAACTGCCACACATAAATTAATTTCCGTTGTAATTAATATTTTCTTGGGGAGAAGCGATAATTGAAACCGAGTTCCTCTCGTCCGAATTTTATCTTGCACATTAAGTAATGTAATTTTGCTTCGGGCTCTGAAGTTATTTTGCTTGCATTTCTAAGTCAGAAACTGTACGGAACTTAACTCCACTCATCCTGCTGTGCTAAACAGCCCACGTCGAGAACCAATAAGTATCTGCCAGACAAAACTTATATTTGATGCATAAAACTTAAAAACATCTGCATGTTTCGGCTTTTAATTACACAATTATCAGGCTGCACAAAATATTACAAGAACGCGTAATGTACAATAATGCAAGTGATATCATTCAATATTAAGGTCTTAAAATTGTCACGTTAAGTATTCTGCAATATCATAAAAATCAAAGCCATAAAATTTTTAGTAAGACGGTCAGGCAAATGTGATTGCCTATGGGTGTTTGGTGAGGCAGCTGGAAGATATGCAGAAGCAGAATATTAAGACCACCTAAAAATATCATGAAGTGCACAGAAACATCCTAAGCCACGGATTCAAAGCCCGGGGTCTTTTTTGTATCTCTTATATGTTTTGTCTGGCGTCGGTCTAAAAATTCTTGTATTACGTGGGAGGAACATATTGTAATAATGCTGGACTAGATTTATCATACTGCTGCTTTATTTCAACGTAGTTTAAAATTCACAACAAAAAGCGAACTCCTTTAATATCATACAACAAATACGTACGTGCACTTGGGCAATGTCTTATGTTACCTTGAAATTCATCACCATTTATCTTTCTCTATTAGTCCTTCCATGCTGCCTTGTCTCCAACAGTGGGAAACACGATAAAAAATTTCTGGAAGGGCGCGCGCCCATTCACAAAGAGCGTAGCGATTTTATACCTTTACTGATCGGGAACTCCTTACAAGTAGATTAAGGGCCAGAATATGAAGCTACTCCTCGCTACCATCCAGTGTCGAATTTAAGAGTGAGTGGAGCTTTACAGCACACACACGTGTGTATGTATTCGTTCCATGGTATTTAATTGCTGCACTGGAATTTAAGACACCGACACAAATCTAAGAATTCGTGAATTAATTACTAGAGAAACAGTTTAGTACAACAGTGTCTTAATATTGTACATAAAAACTGATACTTTTTTCGGGACAGTTCTCAAGCTTTGTTGTGTGGGACCAGCTACATGATGAAATATTTTGCGTCCTTAACCTCTTTTATACTAAACACGTGGTACGATGAAATTTATTGCTACTGAAGGCGTTCCAAATTGTGGGAAGCCTTATCTTTGGGTTTTATATTATTCGTATTTACAAATACTTACATTTTATGGCATCTAGAATTGATTGAGAACATAAACGATAATTGTTGTATGTCAGAACTTTGGTTCGGATTAAAAATTCAACAGTTTACAATTAAATTGAAACCTCATAGCTTCATAAAAATTGCTCGTTTTCTTGTATGTGTGTGTGTGCGTTCAAATAATGTGGCAATGAAAACTGATTTACAAGCAGGCAAGAGAAGACAATAGTAACAAACAAACTTTACTGATAAATGGAAAGCAATTAATGTTTACAGTGTTGTATAAAACCTTTAGTCATTTCAGTGGTTATTTTGAGTTGCCTCAGTTGAAGCCTAGGAGTGGTACAATAAAAGACTTGCAGTAAATTAACAAGGATGGGTGAAAGAACGCAGGTACACAAAGCGACCGAAGAACCCAGTGAGTTCATATTAGAGCTGGACACATGTTATTGGTTCTATTTATTATATGACACGGTACTGACATTCCTATGAATGTGCCTTGATTGGTGGGATGGGTTTCTTCTAAACTGCTTTCCACGTACTTTAGATTCAGGCCTTTGTTTGCTGTCGAGGTTATGTTCGCCCATCTTCTTATTTCTTTGTATGTTAGGTATAAGTTAGTGGTCGGTGGTCGATTCGTAACTGTAACAGCACTGTGGTGGCTTTGTTAAGTAGAAGGTAATTTCAGGTAACTGGCTGTTTCCAGATTGACATATTAGTAACGCGTACCGTGTTTGGTCGAAACCGTCGCAACGAATTCAAAGATATAAACCTTCAAGGGAGAAGACAAGTCGCGTTGAATCCTTAGTAGTTTAATTATCAGCGTACTAGCCTCGTGTTTAAAGGAACCTGTCTTCAATTCCATCCTTCTCCATTAGGAATACCAGGGGCGTACCCAAGGAAGGGGGTGGGGCTGCCGGGCTTGCACCCCCTGCCAAACCCCCAAAACCGAAATTTAAAGAACACAGATTTTGTAGATATTAGGCTATCAAAAATTGTATGTGATTTCTCCTGCAGCCGAAATCAGCCACTGAAATCGGCTGATGAGTAGTTCATTTGAACTTTGAAAAATAAATGAATAAAATTTAAAAAAAGAACAGGACTAGAGGGCACTGTGACTGAGTCAAGGAACACGTGGTCATAGTCGTATGTATATAAATGCAGTTACAAACAGTGTTATGTTGTAGGCCTACTTATGACATGATTCTTATAACATAATTTTTAAAATCAAAGATAAATTTTATATAGCCTCAGGGTCAGCTTCCACCCACCCACCCCCCCCCCCTCCGACTTTCCAAGAAAAATTCTGGATGCGCACCTGAGGAATAGTGAGATCGAAAAAGAACGTACGTTGAAAGATTCCACTGCGGCATCTTGTTAAAATGATTGCTGAGTAAGAAAACCTTATGATTATTTAAAATAATTTAAAAAGTAAATTAATAAATAAAAAAATAAATAATTTTAAAGCCATGATCAGAATCATTGTGTTGAGTTTATTATTTTTGGATGCTGCTACTGCCGCTGCCGCTGCTGCTGCTCTGCTATCTTCATATTAGCTTTTATTTGAATGTGGGCAAAATAGCATATGCAAATCTTCAAAATATTATTTCAGTCTTGAATTTAAAGAAATTTTCTTGTAATGTTAATATATTTTAGAACTGCCTTTTTCTGCATGTGTGAATCGTGCACGTGTGTGTGTGTGTGTTTATATTCAGGTTGATGTTGCAGTTGCTGGTAAACCCATTGGTAGTTGATTCACGCATTGACAGGGTCTTAACTTTGCTATTTTTGAGTAAGTCACAGAGATCAGTCTTCAGAACAGTAAACTGACTTATCTGTTTATTGCAGTTTTCAAGGCCAACGTGAGTGGTTTTGGACCCCAGTGGAAAACTTTTGCAAGCCCCCAGCAAGGGCGGACCGGCTAAATGTCTTTACACTAAATCAGAAAGACTGTCTCTCAGTTGCAGAGTGACTTGAGTTTGGTCTGAAAGGGTTAATTTATACAATCGACAAATAATTATGCTACTGAGAAAGACAAAAACATATGCAACATACTCGGTCTCCGGGCCCCTTCCGAGCAGCCAGGACCCGCTAACTTTTACTGGCTCCTCCCCGGCCCCCCCCCCCCCCCCCGTCCTGGGAATTGGTAGTTTTTCTTATGTTTACACTGTTACATACGGCCGTGTCTATAATGTATGCTTTCTTTGTTCCAGTATCAACAAATATAATGTTAGGCTTATTTTTGTGTATCTCCTTTCTATCCCCCCCAAAAAATCAATATTTTTCACTTTCAAGTAATGGGGTATACACTGTAACTGCAGTAGGTTGTTCTGTGTTTTACAGTTATAAGCTCCATGCAGTAAATTGGAATGTTTTCCACTACTTGCTTTTTGAGTCCACTTTGTTTGTTTGTTTGTTTGTTTCTTTCTTTCTTTCTTTCTTTCTTTCTTTCTTTCTTTCTTTCTTTCTACTGCCAGTACTACTGCAGTTAATATTAATATTAATTCAAACACTAAAGTACAGATTTATTTGCATTACATTTTTATTTTTTCTAGGAAACGTACAAAACGAACATGAAGAAGTGGATTTTGAAACGGCCATCTCTCTCACTGGTGAATATTTTTTAAACAAAGTATTATGCAACACAGTATTACAGTAATGGAACATATGTTCCTGTTGTTTTCTAAATGATTTGAAACACTTTCAAATATTAAAGAAGGAGTTATGAGGTGTTTTCCTTTAATTCATTTGAATATTCTTATAGTAGATCCATTTTTAACTGTTCCTGTAATTTGTTCAAGGTTCAGTGTTCAATTTATAATATACATTCAATTTGTAATACAGAACATTAATAAAATAAAAAAAGTGAAATGAGGTAATTAAAATTATTTTGACTTTTTCTGTAAATTTAGGATTCTCAAATATAAAATTCTTCTGGAGCAATTGTAATGTATTTTTTCAACTAGATATGAACATACATGAATGCTGTTTATGCAAAAAGTGCCATCAGCCCTTGTCCTCCAAGACCTTAAAAAATTGTTTAATGAATTCATGTTGTGATCAAGTCTATAATACTTAAAACACATCAAGTTGCATACTGGAAGTTATTTTTGAAGTTTGATCATTGGCTGAACAATTTTGTTTATTTTTGTGTCAGGAAAACACTAGACACATGTTCACTTATTCGTATTATTACATTTTTTCAGGTTATGGAAAATTCAACTACATGCTCAATCTGGTTGCAATATCTGCTGTCTGGTCCACAGTGTTTGAGACTAGCACAGTGTCATACATCCTGCCATCTGCAGAGTGTGATCTGGGTCTCTCAAATCTGGACAAAGGCATTCTAAATGCCATGGTGTATGGAGGTAAAGAAATATTTATGAGGTGCAACAAGAATTTAAACATTCCTTGTTTAATAATGTCTTCTGTTGTTACAGTGTTTTCAAAAATTCTTTTAAAATCCAACTTCTGTGTTACAACCACACACACAAAAAAAGTGGTCGATTTTCAAAGAGGAACTTATTACAAGAGTCAGAATTTTATAAATATTTTGGTGATAAATTGTGCTTCTTGATAGCCTGTGTTCTTATTTTGTTACAGGTATGATATCAGGTGCATTATTCTGGGGGTTCTTTTCTGACACTCTTGGAAGGCACAAACTTCTTATTGCTGGCTACTACCTCCTTGCTGCTATTGTGGTATCATCAAGTTTGTCCCAAGCCTTCTGGATTCTAACTGTTTTCAAGTTCTTAGGAGGATTTGCGTACGTTTCCTGCAATTCTCAAAAAAATCGATATTTACCACAACTCAGTTTTACTCTGAGGCATTCTACAAAAATTTAGTGCTTCTTAACATTGGTACTCAGGAATTCTGTATATTTGTACAAATAGTTCACAGTAAACATACAATTACATAATTCATTATTAAACAACATTGTAATTTGTTACAAACCATAAAATAAAGCATAAAGTAATGCTGATTCATTGCTGAGCTTGGTGTTTTGCCCTTCATTACCTTACAGCAAGCATAATTTGACAGGATTTTGATGCCTGCTGACTGTAGTTACATTGTGTGTTGCTTCAGCCTAGAGTGCCTCTTCCATTGGAATTGGAGGTTATCTGTAGAAATTACACGGTGTGTTTCTATTAGTTTAAAAGGGACTGTCTTCATATACCTTGCGTAATGAATAACAATGAAATTGCAGTAAAGTTGTGCTAAAATTATTTAATATTTATTACTCAAGATTTAATGCATATGGGATTCCTTTAGTGTGGATAAATATTTTATGTTCTTCAAACTCGATAGCAAAGGAATGGTAAACACATTCCATGTTGTGCTTGAACACTTTCCTGCTTAACAAGCCATGTCAATTTGATCTAAGAACAGAGCACAGAATATTCAGATTAATAATAACTACATAGCATACTATTAGAACAATGAAAAAAGGTTTACAACTTAAAGCAGAACTGATTTAAAGTTAATTTGTTGAGGAGCTGAAAAAATTATAAGACTGTCAGGAGATTAATACATAATTATGAACGTGCAGGGCAGGTGGACCATTTGCCATTCTCTGGACGTACATTGCTGAGTTCAGTAGTTGTCAACACAGGGCCAGAGCCATGATGATTGTTGGGCTGTATGCATCCATAGGAAATGTTGCTACTCCAGGTACATACACACATTGATGTAATATCTGCTGTATATGTTCATGAATGAAGGCATTTCTCCCACTGTATTGCAGTCTGTGCTTATCATCCTGAATAGGAAGAATGCACATGTGCTAGAATGGAGCTTATATTTAGGCCCACAATTGTGAGTTCCCCAACATTTAATTGGCTATGGCATAATATACTGATTAAATTGTTAAGAAAATACAATCAGCAATGCCAAGCTTCATGTGGTTAGTCAGCAGATGCTCACTACAGAGGCCTGTATTCGATTCCAGTGCAGTTCATATGGGATTTTGAAGGATAAAAGTAGCATTAGGACAGATCTTTCTACTTGTCTTTGGCTTTCTTCTGTCAGTATCATTCTATACTCACATATTATTCACCTGCTATGAGCACTACATAACTGCAGTAATAGCTACAATAAATAAAACAATAACAATATTATGTACAATATCACATCCCTGACACATATTGTGTCTCAAGTACTTGAAAACTCAGTTAACCTGAAGTCTTATAATTCGGAAATCTTGATAATCGGGCACTTATGGACAGTGGCCCTAGGACCAGAAGTTTCGCTTTTTGCAAAAAAAGAAACTTTGTCAATGAAATACACAGATCTCAGGAACATGTTCAAAAAGGTCTGCAATATTGTCTGTACCTCAACTGTTGCAGTATCTACTGACATCTTGTCTCCTCCTCCATAAAATTCTTCAGTTCTGAAAATTCTAGAAAACACAGAAAAGTACCCTGATGACTTTGTACCAGCAGATGAAGGAAATATCCAAATGGCGTACTCGTCTGTTTAGTCTTACAGTCCATGTATAGGAGCAGTAACAAAAAATTACCTGTAAGAGTTTCAGTCAGTGTAGGTACTGTCTGAAAATCGCAGATATTCATTTATTCATCACCTGTCTGGCCTCATGCAAGTCAGATTAACAGAATTTTGCTGTACTATTTCTTTTTCTTCACTTTAATGTATTCATCTTTTTAAATCCTTCAGCTCTGGCATGGCTGCTGATTCCACAGTCCTGGTCATGGACACTGTTTGGTGGATACATCACATACAACTCTTGGCACATCTTCCTCTTAGCATCTGCTTTGCCTAGTTTTCTGGCAGGGTGTGGCATGTTGTGCTTCAGTGAGTCACCAAAGTTCCTCATGTCTTGTGGCAGAAGGGATGAAGCTCTTAGTGTCTTCAGGAGAATCTACAGCATCAATACAGGCAACCCTCCAGAATCTTATCCTGTAAGAGTTCTTCTGGAGTCTTCAAACTGTGACAAATTTTAATACAGTTCATACTGTGGTATTTTGAGTTGTTACAAAATGTAGTTTGGCAGATGGTCGCAAATATGTCAGAGGAACATATTATCTCCATCTTCACACACAGAGAGGTAAAGAGAGACAGACAAAGGGAAAATAATAAAAAGGAAAGCACAAAGAAAAACAAAAAAAAGAAAAGATAAAAAGAGAAAAAGAAAGAGAATGTACAGTGCACTTCATAGTGTATTTTATCACACATTATTATGTTCTATCTCTGGGGCAACAGTTATCTCCCGTAGGACAGGCAAATGGACAGGTTTGTTTGTATCTCTGGAAGTTCGTAAGTTCTATGTTCATACATAAAGAGCACTTGCATTCTATAAATAAATTCAATGGAAGACTGCTGAGTCATTTTTGCCAGGTAGTACTTTGATTTATAACATATTTAATATCAGCACCAGGCTTTACTTCTGTTTCTTTGGATTGTGTAAGAGTGAATGAAACTGTGAAAGGTCATTATTACTGAACAGGATTGCCATACGTATTAAACTAAGAAACTGAATTAAAATGGCAAAAATTTGATGTTTTCAACTTCAAACATTAAGAGAGATTTTTGGTTGGTAATGTATAGCCATATATGTGAGTTTCCATTTTGATTTCGTTCTTGGAAGTGTTACTGTGGGATAATGATATTAAAGCTGCTGAAATATTTTTTGTAGGTGAAATCCCTGCTTGAAGATAAGGCAGGTGTCCTGACATCAGATGCGCCTAATAACAGACTCTCGACACTACTGAAACTAGGTATCAAGCAGATGAAGCCATTTCTTCACAAGCCACATGTTGGAAAGGCAGCATTAGTCTTTACCATCCAATTTGGTGGACTGTGGGGGTTAGCATTGGATATGTCTAAACATTTCCCAAACATAATTTCTGTTTGTGTATGACTCTGTTTGTAACTTGGCACAATGTTTAGTACATTTTATTGTACTGATCACTTTAACTATATTTTTGACAACAAAGAATCCAGTTACACTAAAGAGTTGCTGGATATCCTAATTGTTGGGTATTAGGAGGTTATACCTAATGTATATCTTAGTGTGCCTAGCAACTTCATGGGAGACCTAATTATTTAATTTGTCACTTAACAATCTGCCCTGTTTTCTCTGCTGCACCTTCCATTTTCTTTCTCATCACTGCTTTCAGAATATTGTGTGTGCGCATGCATGCCCACATGTGTGTGTGTGTGTGTGTACTCTAAAAAGTAGAAAACAAGACACCAATAACTGATGGAGTTTGTGTTTGGTACTGCTAGTTGATGAAATAGGTAAAAGAAATGGGCTTCTTAATCAGTTTCTGGTTAATAGAGCTTTCTGAATCATCCAGTGCTGGACATTACAAATTTAATGTATCTCTATGGAAACTGGGTGCAATATGCAGGACAATATTTAAGTGAAATGAGAAGGAACAGTTTAATAATTTCATACTTAAAAACTAATAGTATTATTTATCTGTATTTCCCATCTTTATTCTTCTGATTCAGGTCAATGAGCAAAATTTGTACATTGCCTTTTAAATGCCAACATAAAAGTGATATATAAGAAGTTCAATCATTGAAGTTAGGGCATTCATTTTGGTACTTTTGACTGAACAATTACAAGAAATGTTGAAGTTAATAGACACCAGAACTTTTTAGTTTATTGTATGAGTCAGGAAAGATATAGTTCTGCCATGATATCCATGCATCTGACCTCCTCACAGTAATTGTTGAAACAAGTCAAATATTCATGAAACTTCGTATGAAAAACCAGCATCTAACGCAACTCCAACTTCTAATTTTTAAATTCCTGCCATGAATAATACCAAATTTGTGGTTGTACAGACTTCTTAGGTTGAAGCAATGCTGTGGTTTAATGTATGGCCCTGAAATTTTGTGTGGTGTTACATATTTCCAAAAATATACACCATCCTACTGTTTGTTGCTCACTTGCATACCAGTGATTAGAGGCATACACTTCTGTTATTTCTGGTTCATAGTTACACTCACCATACAGGTGCAATTTGCTGTGTTAGATAATGAGTAATTAATTATGTCATAAAACAAGTTTCCTTGAGCCAATTGAATGTGTTAAACAGTAAAAAAATTACTTTTTTTGTGTACTTTAAATATTGGTTAGCATGTCGTCCTTGCATCCTATCTTGAGTCATCTCCTAACTTAGAATCTTCCTCTAAGATGTATTTTAATATTATTCTTCCACCTACCAAATTTCTCTACTCCCCTGGTTTTTGTGCCAAAGTTTTATACCTATTTCTAATTTCCATACATGTTACATATTCTGCTACCTGTTCACCTTTCTTAATGTACTCATTCCGTGAATATGAGGTGATTAGAAGAAATGGTTTCCTCACCACGGTGTAATATTATGCGTTTCTTTTATTGTATGTTTCTTCATTATTTTTCTTCAGGGACATATTACATACTGTACACTTTACTTTTTAGTTACTTGGTATTTACTGAAAATTTGAACATTGACACATTGACTGTTCTAGTATGAACACAGTACGACTGTGGCTCCCTCAGCTCTTTGCCATCATAGAGGAGTATTTTATCATCAATGAACCTGTGTCTGGAATTGGAACCATATGTGACATGTTAGCATCTCATATTGGGCTGAAAAATGTATTCAACGAAACACTGATTCCAGTTGACGAAACATGTGTTCGTGTAAGTAAGCAACACTAACAAAGTAAAGTGGAGTACCAATTCATCATGGAGCTACACTTTGCTTGTGACCTAATCATGAGTTTTGTGGAGAATTATCAGCACATAACTTTAGGCTATATGCTCCATTAGCTGATTATGCTAGCTAAATATTACCCCTACTGCAATTTACCACATACACTTGAAGTTGAATAACTGTAATATAGTAACAGTAGGGCATGAAATTCACCACTCACCTTCAGCTAGTGATGAAGTTAAGCATGAATGGGGCCCGAACTTTACCCACCAGTACACCTTTGTGGTCAGGACAGGGACAGCTTTATCCTCCTACAGTAATTACATTGTTAATTATTTTTATATGCTTTACTATTCTTTAAATTCACAGACAAGAATAATTACAAAACATTGTACCTGAATTAATGAAGGAGTGAGAAAGATGCATGTAACACACAACAAACCACTAATTGCTGTCTTTGGAATTTCTATTCTTTTTTAGGTAAAAATAGGTGACACAATGTACGTATACTCAATTATTGTTGGAGCAACAACTGTAGTTTTCAGTCTGTCTGCAAGCTCAGTCATCAATTTTCTTGGTAAAAAGAAGATACTCGGTATGTTAAAGTATAAATGAATGCATGAAGACTTGGTGAAATATTCTTCAGAAATTACATTTATTATTTTTATTTAACACCTTTAACTCTACAGTTTACCAGGTTCAATTTAGATTGTGGTTTCAGTCCTGGTTTGTAGTGACAGGTTTCCGCTACAGATTCATTTAATGACAAATCAACAGAATCAAGTACAATTATTATCTTTTTCGTAATTTTAACACGATTGGGCTGACTGTGATGCAGTACTTCTCCATTTCTTGAAATGTTAGGTACTTTGATGTAAGTCTTAACATCTCTATAATCATAGTACAACACAATTAGTCTTAGCTCCAAGAAAAGGTATTTTTGTTATGAGATTGACAGCTTTCAATTGTCCATGCAATATACAGAGGTACAGAAAAGTCGCTATGCACTTGCAGTAAATATTACTGGAGATCAGAAGCAAGATAACCTTATGACAGTTACACCAGTTACATAAAATATTTAATTTGTGATGCCCTGAAATAATTGTTAAACTTTATAAACTTATTCACAATAATATCATTGTACTTAATCAGAATTTAAAAAACTAATTTACCTCATTAAGAGACTGGTCTTTTGTGCTGGGGTTTGTACAGTCTTGTTTTTTATTCTGTTTATCAATCAGTTATGATGCTACAAAAAACGAACTACAGTAGTTATGTCACTGCATCATTGCATATTGAAATTTGATATTGCTTTTAAGTATTGATGCTATTTTAACTTATATCAGATATTAATAATGAGGAATACATTGCTGCTGTGACAGCAAATAAAATCTCTGTACTATTCATTTAGGGGAAATAATGAATAATGCACGCATTAACATGTGGGGGGCACTTACCCATCTCTCTTAACAGGAGGCACAGGTTCAAATTTTTCATCAACCTTTAAGTAATTCAGATTAAATTTGAATCCAAGTATTGTCTTATTAAGTACAAATAAAACTTAATTGATGTGTGACATTCATGAAAGACAACTTTTTACAAACAGAAATACGATCCCAAAAAGCATGATCATAAATTAATAGAAATAAATATCAATGGGTAATGCAGTCTACAAAACTATTTGTGTTATAAAACAATATTTATTAGTGTGGACTGCATTAATCTCTGATATTTAATTTGTGAAACACAACAGAATATCCTCTGTTAAGATAATGGAAATAAATTTATGTTGGTGTAAAGTTTATAATTATTCCAGATAAAACTGAAATATTATCCTATTATTATGATAAAAAGTTAACGGAAGCAGTGGCATAGTTAGGTTTCTGGTGGGTGTGGTGAGTCATCACAATAGCTGCCCTTAACAAAAATTATGAACTTAAACAAATCTCAATCATTTTGAATTTCCTTTCATTTGGCTCAGTAATTTAAAAACTCATTAAGTGCAGAAAACAAAAGTTTTTACACTTAAAATCGTTATTTTGCCACCCAGTTTGCTGCCTCTTGGATTCTGCCGCCTGGGGCAGCTGCACCACTCACCTTCCCCTAGCTATGCCCCTGAATGGAATCATGACACACATGTATGATAAGCTTTTAATTACTGCAGATCACAGTGCAGTATGATCTTAAATTCGTGAAAATAAATTTGCATTGTTAGGATCTTTGTAATTAGTTCAGATCAAATTTATGTGTGGTTTTATTAAGCATCATCGAAACTTACCGGATATAATTCTGTCACTGCTACATTGACTACTGACAGACACTTAACTACATTAAAAATTTTCTTTGACAATACATATTTTTCAATTGTATCTTTCACTTTGACTATGTAATTGTTGTTTGGAATTGAATTGAATTTACTTACGTTCCATAAAACCAAGCACTGGTTGACACAATAGGATATGGAACAAGTCACGTACAAGTACATAATATCTGTACAGTATGGTTTTGCTTAAAAATTAATAAGATTTATAATACAATATTAATATTACCATGATAATTGGATACATACAGTCAAATCTAAAGATAAGCAAAACGTTATCGTAACATGTTTGAGAACACATTTTAGCTTAGAACTGATACTAGTTACTGTTTATTTACATTGAAATATTCATCTATGGAGTAGAAGGAGTAAGTATGTAAGTAATGTTTCAGTGCTTTTTAAATTGCTTACTATTACCAGTTAATATTTTAAGACTTTGAGGGAGGTTATTAAATACTTTGATGCCGAAGGAGTGAACTCCCTTTTTGATATAGAGATAGATTTGATGAATGTTGGTGGAAGTTGAGTTTTGGCTAGTATTTATGTTATGGATGTCAGAATTTAAATTGTACATACTTTTGTTGTCTACCACAAATAATAGGAGTGACAGTATATATTGTGAGTGAAATGGTAGTATTTTTAAATTTTTAAATAAATCTCTGCAAGAGTCTCTACTCCTGCTTCCTGTGACAATTCTAATTGCTCTCTTTTGCATTTTGAAAATTGTAGTGCTATCTGTAGAGTTTCCCTAGAATATTATTCTGTATGACATAGCAGAGTGAAAATAGGCATAGTAAACCACTTTCATTATTTCCTGAGACATGTAGGGTTTAACAGATCTGAGTGCATAGCCAGCTGCACTTAGCATGTGTAGTACCTGCTCAATATGTAATTTCCAAGACAGTGTACTGTCTGTATGTAACCCAAATAATTTTGTGTCATATGCTTAAAAGATTGTTTTCTTAGTGTAGCTTACGTCCAAGTTAATGTGGGGTCCATTTTTAGTTGTAAATTGCACAAAATGGGTTTTATCAAAATTTAGTGAAAGCCTATTGGCTCTGAACCATTTATTAAAGTATTCAAATATGATCATTATGTCACCTATAAAATCTGTGCGATTAGAGTTGGTAACTATTATACTACTATCATCTGCAAACAGGATTGGTTTAGATTTATCCTTAAGAAAGATTGGTAAATCATTTATATAGAGAAGAAAGAGCAAAGGACCTAGTATGTGTCCTTGTGGGACACCATGTCTTATTTTACCCTATTTTGAAGCTGCCTGATGACTAAAGTTTGGGTTTTTTATTTCCACCCTTTGATACCTATCCACAAGGTATGATTTAATCCAATTATTAGCTTTACCATTTATTCCATACAAATTTAATTTGAACAGTAAAGTGTCATTATTAACGCAATTTGGTTTTTTTGTTTCAGTGTAAATAATATAATCAGCCTGTGCGCAGGTAACTGAAACTTCAAATGTCGTATGGGATAACACTTCCCCACACATTATATAAGGGTAATTTAAGAGCTATAAAGGGTACTTCACTTGCAGTTATTGGCTACGTGCTGTCATGTTGCTGTGTGGTCTCCATGTACTGGTGCAACAGCATGGAGATGCTGCTGGCTCTTGCTTCAGTCTTTGTGGGTGCTGGTTCAGTGTGCACCAATGCTCTGATGAGTGTGGTAGTGGACCTCTTTCCTACTAGTCTAAGGTAAATATTGCAATGCTATAACTCAGTATATTTTTGAGCCCAGTTCCCATTGAACTTAATGTAACTAATTCCTAGCTAAATCTATGGCGCACAATCCTCCTTCACTTGTGTAGTTAAAATGTTTGTTTCCTTTATGGAAACTAAAGTATCATGAGCATGTTCAAAAAAGCCTACCACTGGTCCATATCTTCAGATACATGAATTAAATTCACGTTCTCCACAGGTACTTCTTTAAGATATATTTTAATACTGCACTCGTATATACACTTAGGTAATTTAGAGCAGTCTTTACCATTCAAGTTTCCCAACTACAATACTGTATGCATTTCTTATTGCACCCATGCTTGCTACATGCCCCACTCATCATACCCTTTATTTCATCATTCAAATAATGTTTGTTGAGGACTAAAAGTTACTCCTCATTTTGTACTCTTCTCCAGTTTTACATCACTTTCTCATTTTTAAGCCCAAGTATTCTCCTGAGCTGTCTCTTTTCAAATATCGCCATTCTTTGTTCTTCATTTAGAGTGACAGCCTCAAACCCATACAATGCAACAAGCAAAACTACAGGTTTTAGCCTGCTTTCCTCCCTTAAAAGAAAAGAATTATGACATTACCATGCTGTGTGTGTGTGTGTGTGTCTTTTTTCCCATTTAAACTTCGGAACCATTTAGAGGGTTATGACAAAATTTGATGCATGAAAAGTATGTTACTGGAGCCCATTTCAGTGTTGTAACATTTAATTTCCTACACACAGTAGCAAAACATAGTAACAAAACAAGTTGGTGATACAAAAAACTCAAAGCTCAGAAAAAGTCCCAAAGAAGTGCTGTCACTTGGATACAAAAACATTCCATACAGAAAATTATTACCCCATCTGGAGAAAATCTAATGCTTGATTTTACCAGCGTTCCTAGGATACAGGAAAAACACGAATTAGTGAGTGCAGATTTCTCTGCAAGAGCATGTTATTAGTGAATAAAAAAGTTTATTTTTACCATATTCAATACAAAAAGGGTGCTTATGTTAACTAACATCACAAATTCACGTGATATAGTTTTATAAAAATAACATGAAAAAAGAAGTTTGTGTGCTCTTCCAGAACGTAACTTCTGTGCAGAATTCCTTGGATACACGTGATGTTGAATAGAGCACACAGATTTAAAATTTCATATATTTATCTTCCTTATGTACTTTTTCAGTATGTGCATAAAGAATATGTTGCGTGTCATACATAGGTTTGTTTAATTGAGCGTTGGTCCAGTGCTGGTCATGAGCTTAATAGTCTGCCATATGCTACACTACCACAGATCATCATATTGTGTGGACACCTGAGATAATGTGCACTATTATTACAAATGTGAGATTTTTCTTCATTTGCACATACTTTATTGTGGCACTGAACCATAATAAGATTTCTGGTTAATGACTATTGGTGTACGGAATTAAAGATTGTTTAGAGGAACTTATGAAGCATTTTTTACAGATCGGTCACATAACCAACTGCTTTTCTTGTTCTGAAATATAGGAATAAAATTTATACAGAAATGGAGCCCATCGATTTCTCCCCCAAAAATGTCTAGTGAATGAAAATCTCTGTGAACTTGTAACTAATATTTCATGGCCAAGCAGAATTCTTATTGCATAAATCAGTATACAAGAGAAAGTAAAACACGTATTCCACATTTTCATCTATTCTACTGAATGACAAAGATATTTTAACCCTGTGCTAGTGTTTATGACATGTAGTTTATATTAATGTAGGCTTTTCACTGTTTCCAGAACAATGGCAGTGAGCATGACAATGATGTTAGGTCGAGTTGGGGCCTTCTCTGGAAATGTTACCTTTCCTGTGTTCCTGGAGGTCAGTTGTTCAGTGCCATTCTTCCTTCTTGGGTCCATCTTATTTGGTTAGTATTAGTTTTATTTTCAAGTAGTTATTCCCACAGGCATTGTTTACTGCCTGTGTTTCCTCCAGATTTTGTCAAACTCTCATTCAATGTCTGTGTGAGGTATGCAACAAATCCCAACCCAGGTGGAACAATGTAGCACCCTTGCCATAAGTTCATTGGAGCCTCAAATGTTGGTGCATGCTGAAGCAAGCTAAAACTCTGGAACCAGACAACAATTTGTCCAGCACCAGCCAGAAACATCATAAGAATGGAACAGAAATTCCATGTAAAAATTACAACCAGCTATACGTTTGTTTAACTTGTGACTGCTAAGTAATGTTCTATCAAGGTGTATCATGATGTAAGATCACATGAGGGATTATCCAAGCAGGTTTCATTATAGTTACTTCTAGAGGCCTTAAGAGGAATGTACAGATAACATTTCAGTAGAAGGTAGTCTACTATGATATTGGAGGATTACAATTCAATTCAATTCAATTCAGCAACACAATTTCATTTCCTGTGGGATTCAATACACATCAGTTAATAGCAGCAAACACTCACAGTCTGGCTTCAACAATAATGAAGAAATTTCTTTAAAGAATATTTTGGAACATTCTTTCTTACAGTCATTTATGCAGAAATAAATCTATGCTTTTATAACATTCAAAAGAATGATCTAATACAATATTTTGATACTGAAAATTATGATAGAACACTGTTGTTTGTAAACTTTTAATCTCTGGAGGGGACAAAACGTGTCTGGTTATGCTACAAAATGATTAAACATATTATTAAAATTGCACCATTAACAAACTCTTAACATTTGTTGCAAAACTCCGAAGTCACAGAAGTTAGAACAGAACTTGGCCCTCCCGTGATATATTTACAATGGACAAGTCTGTCTGTCTGTCTGTCTGTCTGTACTCTGGTTTCTTATGTTCGTCCTAGGTCATCCAGCAGACCATTAAAAGAGACAGAACAGCAAAACAGTTCCACCTGAGCTATACACTTAATTCCTAGCAACTTTATGTTGGTTATGCATTTGGGCATTTGAACTTTGTGGCAGTGGGCTGTGTTGCTGATGATTTGGAGGAACTTCCTGCCCCCATCTTTAAGATCAGAATGAGTAGAGAGGTGCAGGTTTCATAAGTAGATTGTCCATCAACCCAAAAAAGAGGGAGAATATAAATTTTGTGCACAACATTACTGGATGTTATTAATTACTCGTGTCTTTGCTACAACCACTGTTATTGTTTTATCAATTGCAATAACACCAACCGCCCCCCCCCCCCCCCATTTTCTTGGGTATAACATCAAACTACTATTTTCCATTTTAATTTTGTTTCAGTCTGCAGCTCTTTATCATTTCTACTGCCAAGAACTACTGGGAAAGCATTGGAATGAAATTCATTTTAGAAATTTCATATGAGCTCCTAGTGACCAATGTTAACATCAGTGTCTTGAGGGATATGATCTTACCTAATACACTTTATGATTTTAATATTCACTATAGTTTCATTGCTGCATTTTATTATGTTTGTATGGAATCAAATAACTAATTCTATGGGGAAGTGTTCTGAGAGAAGTTATGGCAATCAGAGAAGAAATATTCCACCCTGCATGGAACATGCAGATTTGGCACTTTTTTACAAGACTATGCCATTGGACCATACAAAAACTTATTAAATGCAATTTATTTTAATAGTGTCCTACATGACCAGATATCCCTTCCTTTCAGGTTTTCTGACCAAAATGTTTGTGTATTTTTTTATCTACCCTATGTGTGTTACATTCCCTGCCTGTCTCATGTCTTCATTTGATCAGTTGAGAATATAAACTATGTACTTGTTGAGGCCTTATTCTGGATTAAAAAACAGTGCTGTTAAAATGAAGACAATTTGTTTGTAGCAGTTATTGTGCATGGTAAAGTAGTGAAAAACACATTTTGAAACCACTGCCAATGATTTCAGATACCTTCATATAGTACAGACTGCTCAAGTTGATACTAGAAAATGGTGACAGGATTATTTTAACTGCATGTATTTTATACAAATTTGTCACACAATAAAATGTTTTTGTGCTAACTGATAGGATAGAAACTTTGTTTGAAGAAACTTCCCAAACAGGAGAGATGTTCTCAAAATAAATTTGTAGATTTATTCCTTCAAGGAGACATAGTCAGACTGAAAATCTAGAAGCAACAGCATAGTGAAAGTAATAGAACTATCGTGTTATGCGCACATTTCATAAATTTTTCCTTCTTTACATAGTGTTCACATTCCACTGTACATAACATCACACAGTATGTGGGTATGAAAGAATAAAATTAATTTATCATTATTGATTTTGTCATTACTCCATTGACAACGAATATTGTGCTTGTGGTGGCACTGACAGGTGACAAAACATCAAAACATTCCTCCTGACTTTGTTACCTGACACTTGTTGGTAGTCGTCCATGTTATTGGTGCATGCTGTGAACATACACATGTAAACTCATTTGTGAATATTTTGTCAGACTGTCAGTGATGTTAAAGTACAACAGGTGCTTAACTGTGCGAGTACTTAGTAGCAGCATCTTCCTTTCAGTAAGGATGAAAAGTAGTCATGAAATGGACAATCATGTACGCTTCTCCAGTATGCCTCCTTCAGCCCTTTCCTCGAGAAAGAAATTATGTGTGTAATGTGAACAGGTCTGAAACAACAGTTTTATTCCAACTCAATAGGCTCATGACAGTGGGAGATTTGAAGTAGGGGAGACGGGGGCTAGTTGGCTACAGCGGTAAGTTGGCAAAAAGGCATAACTCCCGAAGACAGCGCAGGATAGCAGCACCTGGCAATTTGTACTGTTCAATAGCTTCTCTTGAGAGCTGTCCGCAAGCATCAATGCTTTCTGAGCTATGACTGAAGCGTGGTCTGGTGTTTTATTCTGTCCACTGCAGGAAGTAATTTTTTCATCACTGTCTAAATGTTTTGTGTTTATAGTTTGGTTACAGCTACATGTGACATTGTGCCACCCACGAATGGTACCTCCTTTTGGCTAATATTGGAGCTAGAGAGAATTTAGACTTCCATGGTGTTTGAGGATGATAGAGCCTGAAATATGAGAAGGTGGGGATGGGGCAAGTCGGCACATGCAACGTGGGGTTTGTTGGCTCAGTGTTTCAACTTGCCCCACTTTTGGTTAGTAAATGATTTGGTTAATTGTTTACCAGTCTGATCTTCTAGTCTTCGTTTTAAGAAGCTAAATGATGCGTACTTGCAAGAAGCAGTCATATAGGAGCAACAAATGTCTTGACTACTGCAACAAGCTGTGAGAGCTCTGCAGAAACATGGAAGGTGAACAGGAATGTGGTGAAGGATTTTCAGATTTCTTTTCGGATTTTGGCAAGATACTGCAAAAGGGTGAGGAGCGGTGAAGTAAAAGCACCTCACCAACTCTGTCACTGAACACACCATCCATCCATCTGGGTAGATGATGAAGGAGCATTGTGTAAGATAAGTAAAATACTTTGTGGCAGATGCTAAGCCTTCTAAAGAGAGATCAGTAGTTCTGTTGCTAGACAACCATGATTCGCATTTGTCCATATGGGCACTATACTACTGCAAGCAGAAAGGCATTACTGTCCTGAACTTCTCTCCACACTGCAGCCATAAATATCCAGTACACCAGAAGACTTGGAGCAAATGACCGAAGAACTGGGCCTAAGATATAAGAAGGAGAAGCGTACCATGTATCTAAAGTGAGATTCACAAGAGCAAAAGGCAAAAATTTAAAAAAATCCAAAAATGCAGGTGACACAGATGAAGAAGACTCCGAGGATACTTCCTGCCTCTATGTCTTGGTACATCTGGAGAAATGTGGATTTAGTGCACAGACTACAAGTTGCGGTCACATGAAGAATGCACTGATGTTTCTCCCAGCTGTGTTTGCTTAAACTGCCAGCCTGATGGGTTTGGAATACTTTGTTTGGAATGAAAACGTATATTGCTGTTGGTAGGCTAGTGTCATATTGAGTTACCTTTCCTTTGATTTCCAGTTTAAGTAAATGTGTTGGATACTGTGCCGAATTTTTATTGTTTCTCAACTATTTTTTTACCATAATAGCATCTCATTGTTGCGTACGTGTATCTGACACCAGGTGCGCAACCACAATTTTTTTTCACTGGGGGAGGGGAGACTGCTGACCCTGAGGCTACACATGATTTATTTTTTATTTTAAAATTATATTATAAAGATCGTGTAATGAGTATAACTGTACCATAACACTGTCTGCAATTACATTTATATACATACAAATATAACTACACGTTCCATGACTCTATGTGTCCCATCTTCTTTCTTTAACTTCATTAATTTATTATTCAAAGTTAATGTACCAATCATCAATTGATTTCAGTGGCTGATTTCGGCTGCAGGGCAAATCACATAAAACTCTTGGTATCATCATATCTCCAAAGCCTGTGTTTTTTAAATTTCGGTATTGGGGGGTTTGGGGAGGCTGCAGCCCGGTAGCCCCCGCCTTGGAAGCGCCTCTGTCTGACACACTTGTTGTATAAAACATTATATTAATCCTTGCCTGCTACTTTTTGTCCTTGAAGAGTTGGCATCTTGATTTTCCACGTATTTTACCATATGCCAACTTACCCTGTCAGAGGGGCAGGTTGGCACATATGCAGAGGTTAGGGAAAAAGCATTTCTCTCCTATTCCTTACGAATACCGTCAAATTTGTGTACGTAAGATTGTAGCCCAAAAGTGATACTAGCCATGCGTACCCTGACATTCAACTTAGCGAGTACAGAAAAAATGTGAAAAATTATAACGTGAAAAGTGTGCCAACTATCCCCCCTCTCCCCTGCCCGCAGTAAAGCTGAGGAAGATTTCCCTGTTTTGGGTAAAGATAGGTTCATACGCCTCAACGCTTTTAAGGACTTTGCTGCTCCCATCTTCACGGTACAATCACCTTTTTTTTTTTTGGACTCACCCAAAGATGGAAGTTACAAGCTCCTCGGAAACGTTGGTAACTTTACACCAATCTACGCGGTGTCAAATCCCAAAATACGACTTCATACAGTTAATAGCAAAACCTTCATGGCTATTGGGTTGTGTGGTAGGACCTTGTTACATATCGGTAGCCGTGTCTGATCCATGGTATATACAGTATGGCTAGAGCATCCGTGGTGTGCAGTAACCATGAATCCGGGTAGTTCCTCGTGCCGTGCGAGACTGTTGTCGCATATTGCGAGAAATTATTGTGCGTGGTGTGGTGATCGTGTGGGTGATGGTGTAAGGTTAAAGTAGTTTTGGATGAACTAGTGTTTTTATGCTGTACGTGAATCCACTCTGAAAAATAATACAATGGCGTCATTGCCAGGTACATTAGCTTTCGATGAGTATGGTCGTCCATTCATTATAATTCGCGATCAACAGAATCAGAAGCGATTAACCGGTATCGACGCTTTAAAGGTTAGTTTTGTATTTCCCAGCGACATGCAGTAATTCAGATAATAAGAATAATATTGAACTTGCGCGGTAGTTAATGCACAGAATGCCTTGTTCGCTTAGTTGCTGAATATTATGAAGGGTCATACGAGTTAAGGTATCTGGGTGGAAGCCCGTTAGGCTTCACCATTATGTTGATGAGCTAGGTGGGTTATTGTTTGCCAGTGTAGGTGCCCGGTGGTGCTCATGTTGACCCATTGGAGCAATAATATTTAGGTAAGAAATGGCAAAAAGTAATGTGTCACTGTTCTCAGTATGAGAGTTAGATTGCAGAGGTGGCTGAAAAAGTTCGTTTTTTGACTAGTTGAGTGATATTAGTCTTTCAAGGATGTCGTTAGTTTGTCACAACCAGTATTTCACAGAAGCGAGAAATGACTTTTGCAAGCGTCGTTTGTTATGTGATGACATTGGTTCTTAACCTTTTGTGACATCTGACTTAGCGATTCTTTTTCATTCCATATAGTAACTGAACTAGAATTTGTAGTAAGAATACCCCTGTTTTGAATGATATAATTTATTGCTTGAAAACATTAAATTGTTGTACAGCCAAAGTATTGTGAAGTTTGGATACAGGTATCTGTTCAGAACAAGTAAATGCAATGGTTTTCAAACTACACAAATGAAGAGGTGTACTGTTCCATGCATAGTCTTGTTAATAAATGGAGGCTTTCGAGGTGTTGTGTGAGTTACCTGCATAGCCTTTGTTGTACCACCACCATCACCATGAACAGTAACTGCTGCTATCATTGTTATTAATTTCTACCCCACGGTTTCAAAGATGTATTTATGCTTTAACTATTAAAATATGCTCAGTTACAGATAACAATAAGACACTAAAAATTGTTTTGAGTTTTTAATTTGTATACTTAGTTTGATATAATACATTCAGAACCACAGTATGAAGATATTCTGGTGTTTCTTGATTTTTTGTTGTGTAACTTTACCTGTGAAGTCAATTATCATCCCCAGTCACACCACATAATTTTCATAAAGATCTAATTAAACACATGTGAACATTTTAACAGCACACTAGCCATTTACTTTAACAACTTTAGTACATGGCTGTGTGATTTTAGGAACTTACTTGTAAAGTTCATTTCCAAATCTTCTAAATTGCCTTGCAGTTATGACATCAGAAAGGGATGGTACGAAAAATGTCATCAGTACTTTCTTGGCAGTTTGTTTCTGCTTCCCATAGTGGTGTGTTAGCAGACTTGGTTGGCACTTCATTGTATCTTATTTTTCACTTCCAACACTACTTAAGTTGTAATAGAGAGGTTAAAGCATTTATATTAGCTCTGGTTCTGCCTTGTCATGCAAAATATATTAGTTTCTGGTAACATAACTTCTACAGCTGTATAAAATCCATGATGTGCAATTTGGTTGATAACATATGGTGTGTTGGCAGTCTCATATATTGGCTGGGCGTTCAATAGCCAACACATTAAGAACGTCACTTGGACCAAAAGGCTTGGATAAGATGATGGTTAATTCTGATGGTGATGTCACTGTTACAAATGATGGAGCTACAATATTGAAACTTATGGATGTTGAGCATGAAATAGCTAAACTTATGGTGCAGCTGTCACAGTCACAGGATGATGAAATTGGAGATGGCACCACTGGTGTGGTTGGTAAGTAATTTACCAGTAAGTCTTTTTATTGTACAGTGAAATTTCCAGTTTTTAAGTTTGTGTTACTTCGGATTTGAGCACTACATTGTACACTTTTAATTAATGGGATGGTAGATTGTGCTTAGTGACAGGAAACTGAAAAGTGAAAAACTTGAAAGGCATTCCCATGACATAATCACAAGAATGTGCCATGTGTGCTTGAATATGATGTGGCTGTAAAGTCAAAAGTTTTAACAGCTGTTAAAGTAACTTATCAGAAAGTGTTACAAAGGTGCCATCAGTGTTAGATCTCTTGTGTTACCAAGTAAGCTGTTGTATTATTGTCTGTGTGTGTCCCCATCCGCTATTTGTTATATTACTGAGAAAAATGTTATGTTATCTCTTCTGTCCCCATCAGATTTGTTGTGTTAACAGATGAATGCTTGTGTTATCCATTTCTCTCCCACTCCCTAAAAAAAAAGAGGTGATACATTATGTTCAAACTTCCATATTTTTAAAAAATCAAGCAACATACAAGATTTTTGTAAAAAGTCAAAATATGCAGCCAGTGGTCTTCACTATGCACACCACGTGTTTTTTCACATTCGTAATGTAAATAACAGGTGTGAGGTGCCTGTAGAAACTTGAAATGTGAACTAGCACAGAATTGTGACAGCTGGTGGGCATGGGATATAGTGTTTATGAATTGCACTGTCTGTTATCTAAGTTGTTTCATGTTCTAAACGTTGCTAGAGCAGTGCTGAAATGGAAACCAGGTGCTTTTTATAAGTGTGATATGAAAGCGTATTATTAACACGGAATAGATTTTTATGTGCCAGACGTTTTGAAAACATTTATTTTTCATGTATCTTAAAATTAAGAACTATGCTCTAAAAGCAGAAAATATTTTAAAGGGTGTTCTGGTCACACAAAGTAATCGCCAAAAAGTTCTCGGTATGTCACACAGAGCAGTGAGCCACGTGGAGAAAGTATGTGGACCCTGTCATGTGTATTAGTCTTTCTTTCTTGTAACACATATTACTGTCATTCAAATTACGGAGAACATTACCCTCAAAAGTGAACAAATCCTTAAATGCACTAATGTCCTGATATAAACAGGAATTGACATGAGGTTTCACATTTCCTGTGCTTGTAAACTAATCTCAGTTGCTTTGCCAGAGTTAAGTTTGAAGACTCTTTGGCTGTGAACTAACTTTATGAGGATCCTCTACCTTGTGAGTACTACTTGGCACCCAGTGGTTATATTTGCACATTCAGTTTTCTGAGTGGCTGGGAAAAACTGGAAGGGTACTTATGGGATGACATGATGATAGCAGGCTGTGCATGTGTGAATTATTCGTCAGTCCATTCTCCAAGGTGTAGATTACTAAATTGTTTATATATATCAGAATATTTACATGAAGTTTGGAAATATGTGTTTTAGGTGACATAAAACTCCGTACGTAAGCGGTAATTGTAGTAACTTGAATGTTGCATTTATTTGTTAGAGCTTAAACAGCCACAGAGTGCACATATCTTTACCTCTAAATCCATTCCCTGATTGCTAATATTTCTGTTTGTACAGTATTGGCAGGGGCACTCCTTGAACAGGCAGAGGTGTTGTTAGACAAAGGAGTCCATCCAATACGAATTGCTGATGGCTTTGAACTGGCAGCACAATGTGCAGTGAAGTACTTGGAGAAAATTGCTGACAGCTTTCCTGTGAATGCAGACAACTTGGAACCACTCATCGAGACAGCTATGACAGCACTTGGTTCCAAGATGTAAGATATTCCTCAGTTGTTGGATATGTCCCCATAATTACATGCAGTCCATAATGATGTCGCACCCCCCCCATAGGTAGCTGTATCACAGGTAGTTGGTAATGTCATTTTTGATAGGAAATATGAAGTAGGTGTGGCTGAGTGAGAGTGGATATTGATTTCCTAGTTTCTAATTTCTGGAAGATTACACCTCTAGATCATTTCTAAGCATTATGGACCATATTTTTAATTTAGTATTACTGTGGTAGTTGAACGAAGGGCCTTTTGAGTATTAGCCAAGTATATCAAGCGTTAGGTCACAGTTACTACTAATCTGAGAATGGAAAAATAATAACGTATCTAATTTTGTGTTGCATAATGCCCCAAAATTTGTTCTGTGTAGAGTGAACAAGTGTCACCGGCAGATGGCGGAGATTGCTGTGCAGGCTGTTCTGGCTGTGGCAGATATGGAGAAGCGAGATGTGAATTTTGAACTCATAAAGGTAGAGGGGAAAGTGGGTGGTCGCTTGGAGGACACCATGCTTGTAAAGGGGGTTGTTGTTGACAAGGACTTCTCACATCCACAGATGCCCAAGGTGAACATGTGTAGCTTATATTTTTTAATACATAAATAATGGAGTACATAATTACTTACCACCACCACCACCATTACCACTCCTGCTCCTGCTGCTGTTACTACTACTACTACTACTACTACTACTACTACTACTACTACTACTACTACTACTACTACTACTACTACAAATAGAACCCAGTGTCACTGAAAGATCTTAGACAACTACAAAAATAATTGAACAGGTTGATTTTGGTACATTTTTTCTTAACATTTATTATCTGGCATTGATATCCCAGTGTAGCCACTGATGGCCCGAGTTAATTTCATTTCAAATGCTATTCCTGCACCTGTGCCTGATAGCATTGTGGAGGAGTTTGTTCTCCAAAGAAACCAAATTTGGTGTGGTCATAGACCTTCTTTAAATGTTTCTGTATTCTCGTTTTATTTAACCTTCACTGGCCAAGCTTTCACTGCCTGTGTGCCGTTAAATGTGACTCTTTACACATGAGAGTACAAACGCTGTCCTATGCAGGTGCAGGCGTGGGCATTTAAAGTGAAAATAGCTCTGGCCATCAGTGACTATACTGGGGCCTAAGGACCAGACACTCAATGTTGGAATGTCCTGTCAGGCCTCGTGTCTCTGCAGTTTTCATTATATGAATGAATGGGCTGTTTGTAGAGTAACCTGCTGTCAGAAAGAAGCATGTGCTGCATATTTATTGTACTTTCAAAGTGAAAACTTAGCTGACTTGCTGCATGGAAGAGAATACTGAATAGCCTTTTCGTTTGGCTGTCCTGTACTTTGAAACCCATGCAAGATTAATAACTGCTCTGAACCATTGGGGGATCCAGTCAGTGGATGTCACATACTGATGTGAGCAGTACATATTTGTGTGTCATTAACTGGTGACATTACTGATTATGAGCATAGTGTCTAGGATAGTTACAACATGAATAACGAGAATTGTTGTACTCCAGAGGCTTAAGGTATGTAACACAATATATGGAGGGGATATGTACAGCTCAGCAATATGAACCGCTCTGTATTAGGTGTTAAAAAGAGTTCAGCATAAAGTGAAGGTGAGAAGACAGAAGAAATCTGAATATATTTATAATTTCAGTACTACAAAAATGCCATGTCCAAACAAAACAAAAAAAACTGAGCAGGTTGCCACAAGTAATAACACTTTTGATTTGTATTCTGGAGATACCCAGTTTGAATCTCAGACACAGTAATGACAGTTCTAACTGTGGCTTTTGTAATATTTCTCAGTCTCTTCACATTAATGCCAGTATTATACCTTGAATTGGGCAATAACAGCATTCTTCTGCATCCTCTCCAGTTCTTTGTTCATTGTCATCTGATCACTTGTTGCTGTATAGCCTTGAGTTATTGATGGTGTTACTCAGTACACTATAAATAAATAAATAAGTCATTCTGTAAAAGTTTGCTATTCCTGGTACCTTGGGCCTGATGTATTTAATGAGACATAAGTGAAGGATAATATAGTCCCTGTAACACAAGGTTATGTAATGCTTATTCTGTTCCACTCATTTCTGCTGCAAAGGGTCCAGCACAAGATGAATGTGATAAAACAAACAGAGAAATTGATTTGTGGGTACAATAAATGAACGTTATGGGGGCATGTAAATTGACAAGGATCATACTGAAGAATTGTGTACTCCCATGAAGTGTACTTAATACCTCTGCATCTTTGTTCCTGTGTTCCCTAGATATATATAGAGCTCATCAAGTGAGTGAGGTGCTAGAAGGGGAATTTTGTTACAGAGTGTTTCAAATATAATCAATTATTATTGTTACATTGATGATTTGTCTGTGACAGGTCCTGAAAGATGTGAAACTGGCAATCTTGACATGTCCATTTGAGCCACCAAAACCAAAGACAAAGCACAAGCTTGATGTGACATCAGTGGAGGATTATAAGGCTCTGCGCCAATATGAAGCTGAGAAGTTTTCTGAGATGGTTCAGCAGGTAAATCTTGATAGAGCAAAATAGCCTTGCCTTTGGGTCTCCTGTACTGGATACTGCATTCAAGATAAGAAGTGGTCTGAACCACTGGGTGATCCAGTCTGTGTATACCACTCTGGAGTGAACAGCCATTCCGTATGATGCAAGATTCAAGGCTCTTGCAGTGATATTTCTGAACATTCAAGTCTTCTTGGATGTTGTGGTGTGTTGGATAGCCAGCATTGCAAAGGCAAAGGATTGTAATGCCCTCAGAAGATTTCTAACCGTTTACCCAACATTGCAGCCTAACCTCCAAGATGGCTTGAATCTTCAGCACATTTTTTAGCTTGTAACTGTCTCAGTGGACAAGTAGGTAACATACAGAGCAATCTCTACTTAAAAAATAACCAAAAAATCTGATCGTTGATATTAAAACCGGAAGGTATATCAGCTCCCACCTGGAAGCTCACAGTTAGGCAATCTTCTCCTCATTAATTCATGTACAATTCATAGTGTACATGGGTGACATGCAGGCATATTAGTGTCTGTTTTCATCCTGTTCTAATGTGGCCAGATCTCAAAAATGGCTGCTTTCTATGACCGTGGAATTTTAAACTCATGCCAGGATGGGAAATGCAGCATTGTGCATGGGGATTATGTTGAAGAGTAGTGATACTTGTATGGAATAAATGAGATACTTTTCATATTGTAATGTCTGCTCGTTTAATTTTTATGGCCTAGGGAACCTTATTTATCGAACACCTTTAAGGTTACATTATCTTGTGGCCAGATCTGAGAAGTGTATCTTACAAAGCATTTTGTACAGCAGTAAATCATTAAGACTGTTACTAATATAAAGTGTCTATGTTCTTTGTACATGCAAAAACATTTGAAAGGAAATATGTTACTAATATAAAGCGTCTGTGTTCTTTGAACATGCGAAAACATTCAGAAGGAAACATGTTACTGATATGAAGTGTCTGTGTTCTTTGTACATGTGAAAACATTTCAAAGGAAATATGTTACTAATATGAACGGGCTGTGTTCTTTTTACATGCAAAAACATTTCAAAGGAAATATGTTACTAATATAAAGGGTCTGTGTTCTTTGTACATGTGAAAACATTTAAAAGAAAGTATTTTTCTGCTTCAGCATGTGTTTTGCATTTACAGCAGCCTTTTTTAATGTCACATTGTATTCGTAATTGGTCATATGTTTTTGAAGGTGAAGGATGCTGGCGCAACCCTCGCTATCTGTCAGTGGGGCTTTGATGATGAGGCTAACCACCTATTGTTGCAACGTCAGCTGCCTGCTGTCCGCTGGGTTGGTGGCCCAGAGATTGAGGTTAGTGTTTCTTTTATATATTTGATTGGACTCAGCATGGTAGAATTCCAAATTCCATATGCCATTGGTTTCTCTGGTCAGACACCATGCAATAGAGATGATGACACTGACTTTATACTGAATACAGCAGTACTCAGCTGCAGGAAGTAGTCTGGTGTTACAGTCATTTTAAAATTTTGGCGTGATATGTGTGTTTAAGGAAGGTGAATATCAGAATGCTGGGAAGGATGAGTCAGTATGTAGTTAGTCCAGATTTAAGGTTTTGCTTTCTCACACTGATAACAGCACAAGCTGTTTGATCTGGCACTGGGTGAACCAGAAGGCTTTATTAACAGGAAATTTATAGTGGCCCTTTTCTATTCCATCTGTTGGCAGCATTCAACAGAGAGTTCAAAATAAATTTACGTAAGTGAATATGCTATGATAGCGACATGTTGGTTTGTTAAATTTTATGTGCACTGTGTTGCATAAATAATGAGAAAGCGTGTTGGGGAAAGCAGGACAGGCTGCCGAGTGACTAATTAAGTAATTAGGTCTGTCTGTCCATCTCTAATGTTGCTAGGTGCACTAAGATACACATTAGATGTGTTCTAATATCTGGAAAATTGTGATAGCTGGCAACCCTTTTATTCCAAAGGCACCAGATAAACCATTTTATAGTCTATATATAGATTGATGTAACTGATATTATGTTCAAGGACTACAGTAAGAAAACATTTCCTTGTACAGTATGAAGAAAGGAAGTTTCAAATTGTTACATACCTGTTGTGTCAGGCTTAGGTGCATGCAGAAGTTAATCATAGCAACTCTGTTCATGCTTTTCACTTGTGTAGTATTCTTCCTAACATATTCACATTTTAAATCTTTTGCAGCTGATTGCTATTGCAACAGGAGGCAGGATAGTTCCCCGATTTGAGGAACTGTCACCAGACAAGCTGGGACATGCTGGTCTTGTACGAGAACTTCAGTTTGGAACCACAAAAGATCGTATGCTTGTCATTGAAGAATGCAAGAATTCTCGTGCTGTCACCATATTTATTCGAGGAGGAAATAAGATGGTAGATCAAAAACTGCCATGTTGTTTGTAGCATGTTGCTCATATGACCATTTGGTTTTTTAAAATATCTTCATACCTTTCTGTCTGCAGTGAAACTTATTTAGTATGACACTGCTTAGGATGTTTTCCCAGCATAAACATTAAAGTAATTAACTCTCAAACTTTCCCATTCAATTTATGTGTTTCCTTCCTGTTAATGGTTCTCATTTAAAAAGATTTCTTACTTTGAAAGCACTTGACAAGTTCCAGGGAACTGAACTGTTTTGAACTGTTGTGGAGCTGGGATAGATACTGTAATTGGTATAATGACTAGGTTATAGCCTGGATGATACAGGATTTGAATCCTGGCAGGGTACAAGAGATTTTTCTCTTTTCCAAGATGTTCATGCTGGCACTGGGCCCACGCAGCCTCCTATTTGATGGGTACCAGGCTTCTTTTGTGAGGGTAAAGTAGCTGGGATGTGACAACGACTGACCTCCCTCTAGTGCCAAGGTTAAGAATGAGTGGAGCTACACCTGCATGCTCCCCATATGCCTTCTTCTTGTGGACAGGGATGACTTTATCTTGTTTACCTTTTTTTGAATTGTAGTAGTTGGTGATATTTTTCATAGAAATGTTGAAAGAACACTTGAGAGAAGACTTGTTGTTTTCCAACATTCATATAGGGGGGAAATTCAGTATTAGATAGCACAGTTGTGAATCTTGATTATTAAATTTGCATCTAATTTCCCTGCTTACACAGATTTTGATTTAGTTGTGTACTGAAACTGTGATTCTTCGTGGTGTACAGATAATTGAGGAAGCAAAGCGCAGTATACATGATGCCCTTTGTGTGATACGCAACCTGGTACAAGATAACAGAGTGGTGTATGGTGGTGGAGCAGCAGAAATTGCTTGTGCCATTGCAACATCACAAGAGGCTGATAAGGTGAGCTGCAATGCCTACTGCATCTCATGATGCAAATATTTCAGTCCATGGTTACACAGAGTGTCCTTTTTGGCATTTGTTTGTCTCTGAGGACAAATACCACATTTAATGGAACCAGTGACAGTTTTGTGTTCTAGGGTCACTGACTTTTAGTTCAGTCAGTATATTAGGCTTGTTAGTGTGACTGGAAAAGCACTGGAAGCCACTACTTGTGAAATGCTCTGGGACTGGATGATAATTCCAAGTTTTATAAACTAAGCAGATTGAAGACATGATAATTTATTCAGTCATGATTCAGCTACCACATGTGCTGGCTGGGGGTATGGCCCTCATCCCTATCTGTCTAGAAAATTTCCAGGACAGGACCTTGTAGTAGGGCTCATTTATCCTTCTGTCTGATTAAAAATAACTGACCCATGTATTTCAGAACTAAGAATCATAACTAAGGCCCATGAGCAGAGATTGTGTATGGGAACCATAAATTCAAGCAGCGTGATGTTTCACCTGAAATGCATTAGAAAGCTGATCGAATATCCTGAAGTGCTGGAATTTTAGGAATTTAAGAGTAAGGCACAACTCAGGCCTATGATAACAACAATAACTGTTTTGTTTTGTGTTTATTGGGATTTCTTTTGTTTGAACACGAAGTTCTTGTACATGAGTGACATTAAAATTACATTGGATGATTAAATGTTCATGGCATTTCTGTATATATTGATATGGTCAGGCATGGAAGAAAGTAGTATGAAGAGGTTACTCATTTACCCGAAACACCTGGTTGAATCCAAGCCATGTGACATAACCAGACTCTCCAGTGAGGTATGAAATGTTTTCCAACCACCGTGCCTGAATTTAGATCCAGCTTAGATACCAGATTTGTGACAAAATAAAACTTTTCACTATTAGCCTCACACCATGAAGTTGTATATGTCACATTCACATTTGTCAGATCTCATCCCTGGAGCAGTATGCATTCCGTGCCTTCTCAGATGCACTGGAGAGTGTACCTCTGGCATTGGCAGAGAACTCTGGTCTGTCACCAATTCACACATTGACTGAAGTGAAAGCCCGCCAGGTGAAGGAAAACAACCCTGCTCTTGGCATTGACTGCATGCTGAAGGGAACAAGTGGTATGTATGAGTTGACTTAACACTGCTACATGTTATTCCAGTGCATGTTATACTTCTGAGTCCAGGAGATGGAGCTTATATGACATGTCATAGAGAACGTTGCTACTGGTATTAATAGTAACAGCATTGCTATGATTAGGCTGCAGGCTGCTGCCTAGATACTTCAAGGCACAAAAGCTTATGGCCCCTAGAAGTAGCTGACCTCGTGTGTTACTTCTTTATGCAGTAAAATGTTAAGTATGCAGTTGGCATCTGATTCACCATAATCTGCATTTATGGCTTTTCATGTGGACATTGCCAAAAATATTCAGGATAAATGTGCTTGGCAATGTCCATTTGGTTTGTGATGTGACTTTGTATGGATTCATTATTTTTTTAATCTCAAGTGAATGTATAGCACTATAGATTTGTGATATCTCACATCAGAATTGTTAATGTGTTGTGTATTTAATTCACTCCTATTCCCAGTCATCCCCTGCCTCCATCTCTCTTTTCTCCTCTCCTTGGGATGAAGAACTGGATTTCTGTCCCATGGTCAGAAATGTTAACAGCAAATTATAATGTTTCAACTGCGATCAAGGCTCCTAGAAGCACATTGTCTCATGTGAATACTTAAAGTAACAGGATGGATCCTGCCCACATTGTCTCATGTGAATACTTAAAGTAACAGGATGGATCCTGCCCAGTGGTTTTAAGTCCACACAAGAAGATTACATTTAAAACATCTTCCCATAATATGTATATATTTTCAGATATAATTTATGTATAAGATGCTCGTCTTTCCTTCTGAGGTGGTATATTGCATCATGTCCCTTTAAAAACCTATGATGATTTTACAGTTGTGTCTAAGAAAAAAATAATTTTTGCTTCCAGACATGAAAGAGCAGCATGTTATTGAGTCCCTACACAGCAAGAAACAGCAGATTGTTTTGGCTACTCAGCTTGTAAAAATGATCCTCAAGATTGATGACATCCGGTCACCAAATGATGGCATGAGCATGTAATTTGTGGAGGTGCAAAGCGCCTAATCGAATTTTCTGATCAAAGACTGTAACTAGCATACTCATTGCTTCTTCTGTTCCTTAACATTAAATTCATTAATTAGTGTTTCACATGCCTGTCCTATTATAAAAACTAATTTAACTGAATAACATGGTCAGTGGTCCAGTAGAGTTAGGTTTGGAAATGGCTAATCTTCTGTCATACTGTAATAAAATATCATCACTGCTATAGCTTTCTGTTCTAAACTTTGACCATGACAGTGACAGACCTAAAGTTAGCATACAGTGCAGGATGAGACTGGCCTAAATGTGGCATGATGGGGTTCAAATGAGTGACAGTTTGAACTTGCCATAGTTTTCCTTCCATCTTAAATGAAAGCAGACATGACAATTGTCTGTAACAATGATGAGTGCAACTTAATTTAGCTTTTACTTTCAAATCATGTGTTAACCCTTTGGCGCCTAACATCAGGTATACCCGTCACACAGGGAGATGCTGAAAACACTTAGCATCAGGTTAAGGTGAAGGCATTTAGTGGCCTTCCTTATGCAGCTCTCATTTAAATTCTGGTCCTCTGCAGCTCCCATTGGGCATTTAATTCCAGCACCAAAGGGTCCTGGTGTATAATGCTGAAACCTTTGTTGTAAGTGTCCTTCATTGGTACTTCACAGATCAGCCAGAGAGTAATACCTTTGATGTACATGTGGTGTGTGTTGCTCGAAACAGTTATTTTTCCAATATAATGCCTCTCTTGACAGTTTTCTTCCAGCATTTAACATAAGCACATACTCGTGTTCCAAAAATCTTCTTGCTCTTTGATCAGTGTCTCCCAGTGTTCATTTTGTGTTTCTTGTAGTTATGTTCCTACAGTCCTTCCTTGAAAGAAACAACAAAGGTGACACCTGTTTTGCACTGTAACAAAAGAAGTTAAGTCTTGTGCAGTGTCATCATAGGACAAGACACTTCAATCCATAATTTGGAACAGTAAGACCTTCACATTTCCCACATTTTAATATGCATGATCTATATGCTTTCCTCTATCCTTACTACGTGCAGAAAGGAATGTATAATATAATGGGCTGGGCAAGAGTGGGAATAAAATACTTTAAAGACTGCTTAGAACATGCCTGAAAGTATGTTTTGTCAGTGCCTTGTGACTGTTACAACAGTGTAGGGGTAGGTTACAGTTAAGGGCAAGACTGTTCCAGGTCTGAACTGTAACAAACCTTAAAAGTTACATTATTGTTAAAATTTATTTTGCGTGTCATAATAAGAAAGGAATGTAGTTCGAATACATGCAAACATCTGACAGTTTTGGGATGCCATTGCACAGTCACTGAACATAACACAGCACATTACAAGCTAAAGTTTAATATACAAACAGATTAAACATTAGTAATTACAATGGCTCTTGAATTAAATGTTTAATATTTACATTTAATACACACTGAACAGTAGCTAAACTGATGGATTCTGCCTTCAAAAATGAGCAATACTGTTCCCTTAATTATCTTAGCAACTAAGTAAACATCCTCATGTTGTAACTATTAGTAGATAACTCACCTGTTCTTTAAGGCTTCTGGTTTCCTTTCATGTGAGCTCTGTCTGATATCATTGTTATTCACATTTTAAGTCTTAGTATATTTTTTTATTTGCTCATGAAAGTCACTATAATGATATCATCCATGTTTCTTCCCAACCCCTGAGTGTGCATACCATCTTCCATGTTTGGCTTCATTACTTACTATGTATCAGCTACACGAGACAAAGCCAACATGGCAGACTTTGCAGTACTAAGAATTCTGCTGAGTGTGAGGAATGTCCATTTGAAAGTTCAGGCGTTAGTATTTTCATGTCCTGATATGTTGTGCTCACACGTCTGGTGTATTGGGCTTCACAGATCTTCAGATTTGTGGGTGCACCGTAGAGGTATGCGTCCTGTTCTCAAAATTCTCTTTGTCAGTTATATACCTTTGAGTCCTTTGTTCTTCAGGGACATCACTGGGTAATCAGTTCCCAACATTTCAAAGGAGCGTAGTGCCTTCATTTTACAAGGTCTGGAGCTTCAAGAAAAATACCAGGCAGGACTGATAGAGGCAAATGTCTAAGTGCAGTGTGACCAGTTCATGGCTAGCTGGAAAGGTTAATGGGCCAATCAGGGAGGTGTGAGCAGGGTCACATGTAAAGCTTTGGCCCTGTACAGGACCTTGAAGACAGTGGCACTACAGTTCCTTTGAAATGTTGGGAACCAGTTACTTAGTGGTACAATGTTTTATCCCACAAGAACTGTATCCTCAGTCACACTGTTGGCAAGACCTCAGAAGTCACTTATGTGCATTTACTTAAAATCACTCCTGCTGTGATGGTTCTGTGCTGTATTTGTGTGGAGTACAGTATGTAAAATGAAGGCCTGAACAGCTAAATGTAAAATCTGATATTGGGGTCTACACATTTGTCATGTGAATTTAATTGTAGTTTGTGTTCGTCAATTATACTGTAATGAAGCTTAAAATCACGTTTGAAAGACATTTATCATCACACAAAAACTGGTAGGCGTACAGATCTGGATTGAGATCAGATGTGGATCAACATTATGGAACCAAAATGGCATCCATAATGAAATTTATGACATTAAACTCTGGGAATGCCTGCTGCCATTCGGTCCAGGATCTTTTGTCTTCCAATTTTCTATCCATAAAATAGTGAATTATGATACAGACAGAACTATAATGTTGTGTGTTGCTTTGGATGGGTGTGAAACTTGCCCTGTCATGTCAAGGGATGGACATAGCCTGAGGGTGTCCTGAGACTAGGGGACTGAATAAGATGTTTGGGCACAAGAGGAAGTAACAGGAGACCAAAAAAAGTAGCATAATGAGAAGCTCTATAACTTGTATTCCTCAATTAATACTATTCAGGTGATCAAATCAAGCTGTTTTGAACTTGCTAATGAATCTTTGGCATTCATAAAATGGGAATTTCTCTACTAGCTGAGGAACTGTGAACTTCCAAAGACAGATGATAATCCATGAAGGCAGTCTTATTGAAATCATTGAAATATTTCTGGGTGTGATATTATTCACTGAAATAATAAGAAATTTATGTGTATGTATGTGTGCACTGTGAGACCCATGGTTGTGAGTTTATTGGAGGACATTTGATGATTGAGCAGGATTCTGTAGGGTGGGATGAGTGGAGTGGTGTTTTGTAATTTGTGCGTAATGTCACCTGAAGGATCAAAAAAGTAAAAGGTTTAATTAAAAACAAGACAGGCAGAGTACATATAACATTGAGGCATGTTCACATAACCATCGTTGCTGTGGAAAAACAATAAGTATTACATATTCTGAGTGTGTGTATGCAGCCTTAGGGAGGCAGGATGCAGAGTGCATGAGATGTATTATATTGCCATCTGTGGCATGTCTGAGTGTACCATATTTTTCCACATTATCTCATAAATGGCACAAGTTTTGGGAAAAAAATTATTGAACATAAAATGTGTGTCTTGATTTTCTCTAAAACTTTTGTCTAAAAGATTTGCCAATTCATCGAGGTATCATCAATGTACGTAGGTCTTCATGAAAAGTGCCCATTCTTCTTGTCAGATTTTAAACAAACTTGAATTTTCTTGACAGATTTTTTTAAAAATACATTAAATTCTAGGGGGAGCCAAGTTGTTCCTGCAGACAGATGGCTGGACAGACATGATGAAGCTAACAGTTGCTACTTTTTGCAATTTTGTGAATGTGTCTAAAAATAAAAAAGTGGAACAGCAATTGAAACAGGAATGGAAATGTGTGCACAGTGATAGCATTACATTATGTTGTGTCGCATGATTATACCACGTACAGATGCTTACATGCTTGTGCAGTTGTTGCTGCCTGTATTAGGATGCCCAGAAAGAGGTCTTCAATTCTTAAGAATTATGTGAGGATAACTATGGCCCACCAGGGGATCGATGGATGCCCTGTTTGAAAGAGATAATAAGAAGCACTTTAATACAGCTTGGCAATGTCAGTATTAAACAGATTACTGGCTTTAATTCCGTTTCTACTTGTACCTATTTATGGGGTCCCCTGCATTGGCCTTGGACCACAAGTTTTGAGGCTTTGCCCATGCTGTAGCTGAGGATTCTGTTCTTGGATGACACTGCATCCTGGGCTCCACATATCTGCCTGAGTATTTCAGTTTCGGTACTGTTGTTTAATTCTGCAATAACAACATATCCTGGGAATGGGCCAGTAACTTAACACTGTTGCAACAGGGAAGAACTTGGGAATGGCAAATTTGTAGTGATACCTTGAATGAGTGAATATCAAGACCAATGAAAGCTGTGAGCTGACAAAATACCCCCTCGACAAGATGGTTCCAAGGGAACAGTTTCTGCACTAGTCACAATATCTCCTGCCCTTCACGTAACCAGCAGCTGCATTACCATTTTCATGACAGCCCAGCTACAGTCACTATTCTGACACCGTTTTATTATCTGATGTATGTCCTGCCTATCAATATTGAAGGCTCCAAAGTGTTGAAGACACTGTAATAAGCCCATATAGAACAATGGTTCATGTCAGGAGTGGTGCAGATGTAGCTGGTACCCCCCCCCCACCTTTCCCCCCGGGGGGGGGGGATTCCCTTGAGGACACATATAATTTGATTTTAAAAATTATGTTATAAATACAATATAACACTGCATGTTCCATGACTCACAGTGTTCCATCTTGTCTTTTTAAAATTTATTAATTTATTTTTCAAAATTCTAACGTACTAGTCATCAGCTGACTTCAGTTGCTGATACCGGCTGAAGGTGTAATCTCGTGAAACTTGATATCATAATATCTACGAAATATGTTTTTAAATTTTGGAGGCCGCAGCGCGGTAGCCCCCCCCCCCCCCCCCCCGTGTGCGTCCATGATATACAGTGCTATGTACTGTGACTGCAACTTCTGGTATGAATACTCGTTATACCTGAATACCCTGGTTACAAGTACACAGGTTACTTAATATTGACATTAACGTCTCCCATGTGTGTATTCACTATATAACAAAACATAGGTTGGGTATATCTATGATTACACACGATTCTACATATAAGCCATAACATACTTTCGCATCATCCGTGACATGTACAGTACGCCATACTACCGCTTCACGCTACCTGGCGGTGAACACACTGGATATGACGTTCATCTAAGCTGCTCCGGGGCAAGTTTGTATCAATCCGCATTTAAGTATCCTGTACTGTGTTTTTGTTGTTAATGATCATATGCTTCAAGTTACATTTTAAATGCAGTATGGCGTTGCTATTACTTGGTATATTATCTTGTGATACTTATGGAACCGTTTGTATACGGCCTCAAGTTTATCAGCAATATCTTTTTTTAAAAAAAAGTTTTTAGTACGAATGATTCGAGGCGGGAATATTTATATTTTCTCTCCTGGGCCGCAAATGACTGATAACGGAGAATAAGATGGTTACAGAAATGGGGTTTCATTTGGGTGGTACGGGAGTGAGAATTGAAACTTGCAGTGCAATAAATTTGTTCATATCGGTCGGACTATATGTGTTTGACTAACGTAGTATTGTGACGTTAGTTTCCCGGGTGAATATACAAGTCTTCATTGGTTCGTTTGAGGGTCATGTGTGTTGTTGAGGCAGACATCTTGTCTAAAATATATATGGTCTTGAATACCGCAAGTGTTCTGCTGAAAATATCACAAGATTTATGAAGTTTTGGAGGTAACAACATTGAGAGCTGTAAAGTGTAGCAACAAAGTTCTTATTCTACATTTGTTGAGGATTTCCTGAAGCGGAAGCACTGACTGTAGGCTAAATACAGCGTCTCTATTTGCACCAATTTTATGTAAGTTGTTAGAAGTAAGAAATTTAAATTAATTAAGTATTTATTATTATGCTGAACGATTAGTCACTAAAGCTGTTAAACAAGATACCTTCATAAGGATGTCACCTGACTCTCCATGAATTCTAATAAGGTTACGTTCCGTACCGTTGCGCGTTTTGTTAAATGGCCTGCTTTCCGTTTGGTTTTTATGTTACTAGGCCTCCATTTCTTCTGAATTGCTCACTCTTTCCATGTTTGCATTGTACAGGATACAGACTTATTCCTGTGAGAAAAAAATAGTAGTAGTTGAAACAAGTGTGCGTATTTTTTGCTAGCAAAATACAGTGGCAACAATTGTTGGTTGGTTTGATTTGCTGCTATGGTGTTTCAGACAGGACGTGAGAATGTAATAGTAAAAATCACAAGTAATTGGTTTTCATTGCATTCCATTAGTTTTTTAGTGTGGTAAAGTAAGAATTCAAAAATTTATTGGCATTTTGTCTACATTTTAGAGTAAGTTGTCATGTGTGCATGCCTGTCAGTGTAATGACAGGTGTGCAAGGTACGTCCTTTAAAATATTTATGTAACCAAGGTTTGGCCTTCAGGTTTCTTTTTATTTACACATGCTCACTGAGTAAGGGTTCAAGGTCTCATTTTAGTGACATATTAGGCATTCAATTGTCATTTTATTCTGCACAAATTCAGCTTCAGGAAAAACATCCATTGCACAAAGGTTAGGCTCTGGTGTTTTGTTACTGACAGAAATGTACGAAAATGTGCTGAAGGTTACATTTTGAGGTTTCTTATTATGTATGCATATTTGCAGGTGTTTGTGTTCGAGGTTTCATTTTAGTAACAGAAAAGTGTGTTTTGTTTTGGCAGGGACTCCACCACAAAAAAATATTTAGTGTGTGATGGTTAGGCTCAGAGGTTTCCTTTTAACTACATGGAGCATACTTCTTCTTGAGGAGCTAGTAGTTCCACAGCTGGTCATAATTCTCTACATTATGTGAAGCTTGAAGTTTCATTGCTGTATTCACAAGAGCCTTCCACTTCCCAGCATGCTGAGCCACATGAATCTTGTCCATTCCTTCCCATTCTAAATATCCTCATATGTATACCTAAGTCTTCTAAGCATTCCTTCAGGTTTTCTTTTCAAAACATTCTCTCTTATGTGTGCGACATGTGCTAGGTACATCTTGATCTGATCACCCTAATAATACATGATGAGGGCCATGAGCTCCTTATTATGCAGCCAACCTCATATTACTTCTTGCCACTTAGGTCCAGTTACAAAACATGCGCAGCTTGTATTCTTTCCTTCTTGCATGGGAGAGGGGATGTTTCTAAGGTATATAAAACAGCAGGCAAAATCGGTTTCCATGTGTTTTAATTTTTTTGTTTTTAGATAGCATAGATCCTGTACCAAATGGTGGCAAGTATTCCCCAAATATAATATGCTGTGATTTTCTTCGTGCAAGAAGTTTTGATTTGTTAGTGTTGTTCCACATATTTAAACTGCTACATTGTCAGATTATGTATTGCCACATCTCAAGTGTTGTAATTTTGTCCTGCATTCTGTTTGCAAGACATGAGCATACACTTAATTTCCTTAGCTTTTAATTCTGCAGCAACCCCCTTACTAGCACGGGCCATGATAGCGTAGTTGGTACGGCAACTCACTATGGACTGGATGGTCCGGGTATTTGAATCCCAGTAGGGGCGAGAGTTTCTGCATCCGTCTGGACCTGCTCTGGGGCCCACCCAGCCTTCTGTACATTGGGTACCAGGTCTTTCCTGGGGATAAAGCGGCCAGGGTATGGAGCTAGCCACGTCATCGCCCTCTAGCACCAAGGCTAAAGAAAGGGTGCAGCTATACCTCTACTCCCCCTTCGGCCTCATGGCCTGTATAGGGTCCACTTTACCCTTTACCCCCTTACTAACATCTGTGTTTTTCTTTATAGTATTTAAGTTTTCATTAAGGAATTTAGTATCGTCATCGTAGACCAGAATGTGTTGTGTGATAGCCTCATCTTTTGAGTTTTACTGGAACAGATAACAATACTAGCTGTATCCACGAAACAACATATACATATTAATACACCCACACAGGCCACACACTGCAGTATAACCACACTGTACAATGCCATGTAAGTACATAAAACACAGTAGGCAGTCTAGGGCTGATAACTTTTGAATTGGAGGGTAATGAAGAAATCCGAATAGTGTGGGATGAGTTTCTGCCTGAGCAGTACACTTAAGCAGGAACTGATGTGATGTGGGATTTTGGTATCAAGGGAGACATTTCAAGATTTTCTTGTTCATTTTCCAGATGGAAGTTCATTGTGAAAAGCTAATACCTTGTCTGTGGAAGTAATGATGTTTGATTTTGACCTTGCATGCTAGTACGGGCGCTATTAAGATGAAATATTTCTGCCAGCTAAGGACGCCCCACATTCCACTTCTAAGATTTTTGCAGAAATTATTCATCCATACTGTTTAAAAGAGTATTAATATTTTTGAGTTCAAACATGACACAACTGATACTGACTTTTAATTTGCATATTTAATTTTATATAATCATTCTTCGCAAAAGCTGACAGCGCATTGGTGTAGAACCACTGGCCTAAGGTTTAGAATAAAATTAAGTTATTTGTAGACAGCTAGTATAGTATATATTATATATTCCAAATGTAGGTTATGTCATGATTCCAATTGCAGGGCCCTGCTAAAGGGCTGAGAGTGTATCTGCCCCTTTACTATTATAGATAGTAGTGTTATGGACTTAAATACAATATGCACTGTTCAGTGATATAAAATTTGTTGTGAGACCCAGAAATTTTCATAGAAATTAATGTGGTCATACACAGTATGAGACCATCCTCATCTTGGTACACTTACTGCCATCAACAGCAAACATGTTGGTGGTTCTATAAATCAGTGAAATTTGAGTAGTGCTAGTACAGCTTGAGACATGATTCTGATATTAATCATGTCAAACTGTATGAAATGATCTGGTATCATTGTGGTAGCTGATAAAGCATTGTAGCTTAATATGTGGAATTTGTTTAGAAACCCTAAGGTCTAGTCTTTCAGGATTGTGAGATGCATCACAACCAGTGTTTAATATTTGTTGCTGTGTAAACATCAGTATATGCACTACTCTGACAGCTTCTATTTTGGTCTTTTATGAGAAAATTCCTGCGGGCAGTGGTAGCTTTGTCTTTGTTGAGGAGTGTGTAGGAATAGACATACAAGTTTCTTATTGTACCCAACATCTCAGCGTCAGTTTCCAGTGTATGGGACCAAATTTTCAGACTCCATATGTCCGGAACAATTCATCAGCAATGATTCTTTTAGTAAGGAGTCCACAAATTTTACTGAAGTGTAGGAGCCGCCTCCAGATTGTAGACAGTGGAAGGGTAACATGAAGCAAGTCACATACTGTGGGCCCACAGATCTGGAGTGACCTGGGGGTCTGAACGGTTATTTGATGGTTTCACTCAGTTCGTGTGAACGTATACACATTGTTGTGTATAAAAAACCAATAATTATGCTGAAAATATTAGTTGCGACAATAAAAATACCACTGCCTGGGCCACCAGGTGGTCAGGATTTCTACACCTCTGCTTTTAGTGGGTAAATATCATGGTAAATAGCTGATAATTCTGTAATTTTCATAATTTAGTAACGTATCAAAGCTCCAAATCTCTTGACCCAGGCATGACAGAGAAAAATTGTTAAGAATGGAACAGAAATGATAGTAGAGAACACAAACAAGAAGACTTCAGGATCTGCATTTCATGAATCTATGATATTTTTACAGATATAGTTTACTCTGTTTTCTACTAGAATTGTTACCATGGGTTGTTGTGTGGTGAAGGCACATCCTCTGAAGGAGTGTAACCCTTTGAATTTTGTTCATTTGTCTGCTGCTGTCAGTACAGTGAAACTAAAGAAAAGGGCAGAGCAGATCCCTGCACTGGCCTAGGCAGCTCCTGGGGGGTTCCAGGAGGTTGAGGCTGTCAGCACGTGAAGGCATGGATGCCAGGCCTGTGCACCGGCCACATTTACCCCACAGGAAAAATACCCCAGGGCCATAGTGCAGTTGGGAGGATTAAGTCAATGAAAGATTCCAATGATGCCATCAGGAATCCAACCTGCCACCTTCCGGTCCGTAGCGCAGTGCCTCAACCACGTGCGCCACCGTGTGCCCCCACAGTGAAACTGTAGTGAGGCATTAAATATTTCTGCCTTTTCCTTGTTTATGCACCAGATTAAGAGAGGTGCAGATTTTATACCTAATGAAGATTATGTTTGCTACATAACTGGGTTATAATAACCAAAAATAAATCAGAAAATAAAAGTTGTCTATAACCTCTCCTGTCTTTGCTCATGTTGGACGCTTTCCCTCTTATTTTTTGTGACAAGTAGAAGAACCTTAACTACTAAATGGTGATGCTGTTGTCAGTTGTCTCGTGCTTTACCACGCTTGGATAGATAACCTGTTACAGAAGTTAATTTTTTGCATTATGTATGTTCTGCTCGCTTTACAGCCTTGTTAAGGCGCCATTGGCAGAATGAGTCGATCTGGTCGTAACTATGGCAAGAAGCCACCGGACATTGGGCTGCAGATGGACTGTCATGATGAGGCGCTTACCCCAGAGCAGGTTGCAGCATACAATAAGGGAGAGAAGGAGTACAAGGAGGTGATGACCAAGCTGGAACAGATGATGAAGAGTCTTGGTGGAGAGATTATTGAAAAATCAGATTCAGTGTATGTTATGCAAATGAACAACAGGTGCAGTATTACTTATGTGTATTAGGTAGCTTTATATGTGTGCTGTTATGCTGCATAGTTGACACTTGAGTGCTTAGTTAATGAGGTTACAGTTTAATAATTTGAAGTAGATGAGAAGTGTGTATAGAATTACAAGGGTGAGACTGCACAGCATTTGTTAGGATTATTCTGTAAGTACCATGGTGTTATATTGTTTGTACATCAACTTCCTAGCACTAGGATGTATGGCTGCTTCATGTGTACGCGTATTCACAGCCTGATATTTCTTCAAGAAGATGGCAGTAGTGCAAGTGTTGGAGTTGGTAGCACTGTAGGCGAGGGTTCCATTCTTTTGGGGTATGACATGAAGTCATTCCAGATCAGTGTTATGATCAAGACTGTTACAAATTTTTAAGTTCAGTAAAATTTCTTAGAAATACCAGCAGATGAAACTGTTGTTGTACAATAAAACTGCAGACATTGAGTTGCCAGATAGTGAAAATTTTATGTTCATATTCTTTTCATCGCGGATTTGTTGAGATCCAAGTAACTGATTTCTTGGTGAAGGAGTACTGTTTATGAACTAATGTTGGTGTAAAGTGTCATTGACATAAAAGAAAAATTAAATTTCTCACTGCTTAATAAAGCACCATGCCATGAACACATGTTAGTGGAGGCACAGCTCCACACATTATTAACCTTGGCACTAGGTGGAAATGAGTGGCCACCCTCATGTTCTGGGCACTTCTCCTCTGTTGGGAAGGAGTCCATAGAGCCAGTTTGGATGCTCTGGGAGCAGAAATATGTTGTACCCAGCTGGACTCAATTTGTGATTCCTCTTTTTGACCAGCGTGTAGAATTGTCAGTATACTAGCTGAGTTAATCCTAACACAGATGCATTTCATTTATTAACATCACACTTTCTGGAGAATTCTTCTAGTTCAATTCAAACTGTATATTTTACTGAAGATTTGAAACTGGCAGTCTGCTGCCGTAGTCACTTCGAGGGCTGTTGGGTGTAAGAAGTGTGTTACGGAGCATTGAGTCCTATATATGCTGTGAATTCTGTTCCTGTGACGGCCTGTTATCAGATAGTAACCCTCTCAGTATTTGAGCAGTTTGCTGTATACTCCTCAGTTCTATTTTCATGGTGGTACCATTGGCAAGAAGGGGTACAAGCTCCAACAGAGAAGATGAAATAGTTTTCATGTCTGTCCTTTTTGCCAACCTTTGTAGGTGGCTAGTACTTGTTCACATAGTTCAGCCTTGTCCCAGTCCCCTTATTTCTTGGTTACCTGTGGCACACTGAAAGGTGTGGTATAAATGATGATAAAGAAGGCCCTTTTAAAATTACAAATTCATGCCTTTTGAACATTCAAAGGCATTTTATCCTAGAACGGAACATACAGTAAGTATGGGCTGGTGTAAGGTACATGTCTTCTGTTTAAAAGTCTGTTATTTCATGATTTTAAACCATTTGCGCAGTAGAGCCACTGTTCTTGTGTTGATATATACAAATATGTATGTAATGTAAGTCATGCTGCAAGTAATGTATGTATCATGGAAGTCCCTAACACAGCTGTTTGTGGTAGAAGAAATTCTGTTAGGTGAACGTTGGAGGAGTTCAGATATACTTCGTTTTAGAAGATGAAATCAGACGTTTTGTTCATCAGGCATGGTAATATTATATGTAATCAGGATGTAAAGTTGAGATTATGAAAATGCGTGGTTTGGCTGTTACTGAATTTTATGCCAGATATTTCTTTTCGGAGGCATTAGGTGATGGTGTGTACTGAATTGTAGATTTGTGACATTCTCCCCCACTGTCTATAAACCAGATTCACCTCTGTGTAGGAAATAAGTGCAGGTTAGTTTGATTCCTTATTCACATCATTTATGTAAATGTGAATGCTTCTCAGCTCTCCTCCACCGGTGCCTGCTTTATCAGCAAACGCACCAAGCACAGGCAAGTCTGTGACATCTCCTGCAACACGCCAGTCTGCAGCCCTCATTGCTCAACCAACACCTGCAACCAATGCCATGGTGCAAGCAATCCAGACTCCCACGGGTCCTGTTATTCTGCAGGTACCACATTGATATGTGACTTACAGGAACTAGCATTTATTGTAGCGTAGGGGTTGAGGTGTATTAGTACTTACGAAGGATGAAGGGAGAGCACAATTTAAGATACGTCAAAAACGGTGTGAATTTATATATATGCCCCAGTATGGCAAGAAAGTGAAGTCTAGGAGGCTGTGATGGTTGGGGCTTGCAGCTTTCATGGGGAGAGAAGTGTATGTAGAATTGTGGTTAGAAAGTAACCACAGAGAACTGGGTGGAGAAGGTAGAATAATGTTTTAAGTTCGTGTTACGGAGTTGGATGGAACTTCAAGTTTGCAATTGATGGCATAAGCCTTCTTGAGCCTTCAGGTGCTGATAACAAAATATTAATTACAGTTCAGATGTTGCAGCAAAACAGGAACAGTAGTTGCATTACTAAAGAATTTTGTTACAGTGTAAGGGTTGCCAAATGTTTGGGATATGATATGTGCCCTGTGTCAGTAACTGATACTCAGTTTTTCTCCCTTTCTAGTTTAAAACTGACCAGTGTTCAGGGTTAATGAAATCAGAATTTTCTTTGCCTTGCCTTTGCTTCAATTAGGAAGTGAACACCAATAATATGCATACTGCTATGAAGTGCTTTGTAACCAGAAATCTGCTTCGTCTATTAATTTAAACAACTGTGTTATTAGTGTGTCCTTTTAGATGAAAATCTTCTAGCACATGGTAATGGTTTTTTACAGTCCAAATTATAGCTCTCGCCACTTGAGTCCAGTCCACACCATTTTCCATTTTTTTAAGACGCTATGTAACACATACATTGACAGGCTTTTAACCCTTTAATGTTGAAATTAAATCCCCTGGCGCAGTGCCGCCAGCCGACGTTTTTCTCTGGGCATTTAATTTCTGATGCTTGCTCTTAGATAAAAAAGCATATCTCATAGACTTTTCATTCAAATTTAATGAATTAAAATTTCACAGTGTGTTTATGAATTGATGAATTCGGGAAAAAATATTCACGAATTTTTACAGTAAATTTAGTCCTGTAAATTGCATGCATTATATAAAATGTAGGGTAAGTATTTTATTACTCACATAATTCTGGTTGCTGCACAAGATACGTGACACCTTGGATCACTGTTCTGTCACCACACACACACGTGTACACACGCACTATTTACCCAAATTAGTTTTCGTTTGATAGTCCGAGAAGCAAGGCGCCACGCACAGACTCACATTACATTTTGTGCTCTTGTATGAGGTGGTCTTGCGCTGGCCGTGGGCTGAACAAAGACAGCAGCGGAGAGTGCTGGACTTTGCTGGCCAGTGTTGGCTATGGCGGATCTCCAGTCTCGTAACAGTTGTTGTAGCCGCACTTGGCCTTCCGAGCAAACTGGGGGTGGGGCGATTTTGGTTTTTTCCACTTCCGTGATCAAATTCCTCACCAGGAGATGCTGAAATCTCGGTGGGTATATGTAGCCCCACATGAAGATAACAGAATCCTGCTGTTGAGTACTGTTAGATCCGGAAGGTGGAAAAACAATTTCATGGTCCACTTGAAATTACGTTGGCACATCGAATAGTTGTTTGCCATAAGATCAGAATTGTCGACGTGACCTGTGGGCCGGTTGTTCTGTGCCACGATGTGAGGCTTCACAGGGCATTTGTTTTCACAGAAATTCCCTTCTGCGGGTGGCGGGTCCATGTTAGGATATAAACTTCTCACCTGTCCTTCCAAACTAATGCAGTCAAATTTCCCCCGGTTCTCACCCTTACATTACCCCTTTCCAATTTTAGTTTTTTCGGTCTGATGTCTGGGGACGTGTCTTTTCTGTCAGGTTGTATTGTCCTGCAAGAATTTATTTTACATCTCTCTGAGTCGTCAAAAAGTCTTGGAAATGAAAAAGAATTGTCCATAAATAGCTTGTGTGCTAAGCCTTCAACTCTGTGAGTCAAATGTCTGACAGTTGCATGTGTTGCAGTCATGCCATCAGAGGCGGAGTGCGAGTCTCTACCCAAGTACACTCTCCTGTCATATGTGTCACCTGATTCGTCACACAGTTTATAAATTTTGATGTCGAAACATTTCCCTTTCTTGGGAATGTACTCTCTGAAAATAACCCTGCCTTTGAATTTTACAATGACTTTGTCCGCTGCCAGATGTCTGAGGTGTTATAGAATTTAGCATAAATGTGGTTCAGTGTGTCAAAGATGGTCCTTATTTTCCGTAGTCGGTCATATTCCTCGTCTTGGTCAGGTCTCTGCCCATCACTAATGGCTTGATCATTGAGCCTCCTTTCTTTGGTGGTCATTGCAGGATGTCCGAACACGCTTCTGACCAACTGAGACTGTGTGTGTGTCTGAGCACAGGTGCAGAAACCTAACCGCTGTGTGTGAAATATTTTTAGAAAGGCATATGTTGGGTTACTCTTGCATCCTGGCTTCGCTGTGAAAAACAGTGGACACCTGTACCCCACGCCCCCCCTCCTCTGGTCCATTATTTTTGTTATTGCCACTGCTCGGGGAATTTTACCCTGGTCTATCTGTTACAAAGACAGTTTTGTATTCCTGTGCACTCATAAATCTGATACCCTAAGTAATGACCAACTTACATGATGAGAGCAAAACAGATCTAAGCCTATGATGTAAATGCTGTAAAAAATTCCTGGTATTTCAAGGATGCACATGACGTTTTTAGTATATTAGACAGCTGTGTGTTACACATTGTTGTCCCACAACCCCTACAGAGTGCCCCAGAACTACAACAGACACGCCTATGAGCGCTCCTGTAGCTGTACACATCGATTTTCATGGATATCTCCAGTATTTTTGTATTAGTTTGGTCTGAAAATACACGTTACAGTACGCCACTGAAAACCGTTCAGACGTCAATTAGTGACTGGCTTCATACCACGCTGTTGATATTCAACCCACACACGACTTCACGGTGACCGATAAACAAAACACTCCTGTAGAACGGTATTAGTCAGCTGAGAAATGCGCAGTTCACCAATATGTTGACATATATATCATGATTCTTAGAGGAGGTAGAGGGGTGGAGAGGGAACATTTATAACTGCGCACACCAGCCCTGACCTTCAGGGCACATACCACACAGAAATCCTGAGCAGTACATGGGATAGGGATGAAAAAAAAATGCTTCCAAATTCGACACAATATTGACAACGACTGAGGTCATCATTCGGCATGTTTAAATGTCCCACTGCTCGATGACGACAGTTGACAGTCACAGTTAAGTGGTTAAATTCAGGCTTGCTTTAAATGCTGGGGTTTTAAGCAGAGGCAAGAGGCTGTGTATATCTGAAGCAAGATATTCATAAATTTCTGGGAAAAAAAATATGACTACTTTATCCTAATTTTCATGGACTTCGAGGTTGTGATCCTTCTTGTAGGAACATCCAGGATGTGACGAATTCTGTGAAAATCTTGTTGCCTTCTTTATGTTCTTTTTGAAGCACATTGCTATCTCTTGTGAAGAATTACGTTGGTGGTTGGAATCTGAGTTACAATTTTGTTATTATCTCAGTCAGTCATTACATTGTTAGTAGAGGCCCAGTCTGGATTGTTTGTGTGGTTCTTAAGGATTGTGGAAAATTCCTTGTTACACTGACAGATGGAAGATGTATGATTGATTATGTGCACTAGTGGTCTTGCACACATAGTTCACACAACTCAGGCATGCACAGAAAATATGCAGTTCCTGTACTGTCACAGCAGAGGATCTTCTTAGAATCTGCCTCCCCCCCCCCCCCCCGGCCCCCCCAGTGTATTAATTTCATTCTACATAATTTTTTAATTTCCTTGATAAAGAAACATCTTGAATATTTCAGTAGGTATTGATGGCAAAATTTAGATTTATTCTCAGCATGCAAGGAAGTGCAGGTGTCTAGTTAGATACTTAAGTTAGGCCCTTTTCCTGTTCTGGTTGAGGAATGAAGTCTCTTATTGCTTCTGTTGTTGCTTCTGCTGCTGCTACCACCACCACCACCACTACCGCCACAACAGCAACAAAAACCTGTCTGTGTTATCAGCTTGACTGTCTCGCAGCTCTGAATCATTAGGAATTCTGTTCTTTTGTATCCTTGACTATTGATTGTCCACTTTGTCCAAACTGTGCTAAGAACTGAATTAACCAGGTTGGAGGATTTAAACAGTCAGAATTAAATGCTAGTACTGCGCATAACTTTTTTGTCCATGAATTTTTCAATCAGAATGGCAGAGTAAAAACCACTGGTGGCTTAGTAAGATAGCTTGTTATTTCTACCAGTGCTGGACGGAACATTGCTTAACCTAATCCAGAGAATGTTGGCTAACATTTTTATATGGAGTCAGTGAGTTTTAAACCTGAAATAATGTAGATGTACTGCATGCGTCATAATTTTAATCGTGCATAATTTCCTTTTATTTGTGTATGTGGTTGTCTGTGTTCATTGGTTACAGTGTCTCCTGTCATTGGTAAATCTGCTATAATATAACTGACACCTGAGGGCTTGAACCAGTCTTTCTTTTTTGTCACCATGGCTCACCATGATCTACTCACAGGCACATCATCGCTCTTGTATGGGATTGTAGAATTACAGGTGGACGTTAATGGTGTCACATGGTCCATAACAGAGCATGGCCACAAAAGTAGCAGGTGGATGGGTAGTCTTGAAGTCACTGAAAGTGGGTTTTGGCATGTCTAATCCAGATCAAGGTGCTGTGTCAGTATCTGAAACTCAGAGGAGTCCAGTCACCATTGCAAGGGACCTTAAGGCTGCTACCAGCTTGTCTGGGCAGCAGTGTACATTTATTTCTAGACTTGGAGGAACTAGTCTTGGAGCATGACAGCTGGGGTTGACATGCTTATTGGTGAACATAAAGTATACCTCCTGTCTGTTTGCTGAGAGCAGTGGGGTACAATTGTATCTGCAGATGAATCTACATTTGTCCCCACAAATGATAAATTTGTGTTAGTTTACAGACCATGGGGGAGAGTTCCAACTCTATTTGTTGTCTGGTGTTAGTTTACACACCACAGAGGAGAGTTCCAACTCTGTTTGTTGTTTGGTATTAGTTTACAGACCATGGTGGAGAGTTCCAACTCTATTTGTTGATTGACATCCACATGCAGTAATCATATGTTACTCATTACTGGGACTGGATCTCCTATGAAGGTGCTGGAACAGTCATATAGAACAGCATCTAGGTAGCCTTCTGGATAAGTTTGTCTAGAACATATAATGGTGGCATCTGTAAGACTGTTTATCCTGATGGAGCAGTTCAGTTTCAAAAATGCTACACCATTCATGTTTTTTCTGTTCCAAGAATGGGTGTCTGTAACAGGTCACTATCAAACTATTGGACTGACCACCAAGAGCTCATGATGAGCCCCGTCAAGAATATATGAAGTGGGGTGAAGGAAACCAAACGGGAGACGTGATTTGGCCTCCCTTTGAGAAATAGAGTTGCTTTCTGGACATTTGTTGGACATTTGGGCTAAAGTCACATCAGCTTAGAATTATATTGGATCACCACAGAGTCCATGCTGAGGCAGATGTGATTCGCTGTTGAAACTTGCGGTGGGGGTGATTATGGACACATGTTATGAGTGCCACGTGTCAGAGCCACCTTTTCAGGGGCTGACATACTAATTCATATTTAGTATATATAAGAGATATACTTCAGGAAACAAAGACACTTGTAAAGTCTGTGTTTTTTTGCAAATAAAGTTGTTTGTCTGCAGTCACACTTGGACACTGAACCTTGCTCCCTGTGAAGACTGATGGTCAGCTAAATTATGTATAAATTGTAATCTTAAATATATTTCTGTGTGTACGTATGTATGAATTCTTTGTACTTCTTGTTGTTTCAGTCATTAATATTGTTCAGATATTTCCTGTTTTGCGTTGTTTGAATGCTTCCATTCATTTGGCTGAGAATCTGTAGCTATTTCATTTTAAGCTGCTGCCTACTAGATATGTATATTAATATGCTGAAACTCTAATAAATAATGACTAGTTGATAATTCAGTTGATTTTGTATGTGTGAATATGATGGTTCATTTTCAGGGTTCACCTCAGACACAGGGGGTGATGACAAGAGCATCTACTGGAAATGCTTTGCACTCACCAGGCACCTACCAGCTGGTAATGGACCCACGACTTGGGCTTATTGTTGGTGCTGTCACATCACCACAGGCCACACAAGGTGTGTGTGGTGAGAGACCTTCCATGAGTTCATCCAGTTTTAGCTCCACATTTGTGTTGTATATTACTGTTTTGCTGACAAACTGCATTCCTTATGAACCTATATTATACTAAATGTATTGATGCTTTAGTACATATTTGCACCATGTGAGTGCATCTGGCCTTGAGAGGCTGGCATGCTATTGGCATTAACTGTCACTAAGTTGCTCACTGTTGGGATTCACCTTCCATTATTCTTCAACCAGATTAGTTTCTGTATGAGGTGGGAGGATTATGGTGATGGTGATGGGTAATACATGTAGACATCTGTGTTGTGGATGGGATTTGAGTCCACAGTCATGGGAGCTCATTGTAGTACCACAATGTAATTGCATCACCCTCTGACCGGAACTTCATTGAGGTTTGAGTTCAGTGTTAGCACTTCAAGGACTGTGTTTGTATTTCACCTATTGCAGTTTGTTATGTGCATGTAGATGCAGTATTGTGTCTGTAGTAGCTTGCCAGATTTGTGTAATACTGTATTTTAAATTGTGTGAAGCAGTAGGTATTCTGGTTACTGGATTAACATATACGAGATGGTTTTTTAAAGTGAATGAGAGAATTGCAGTTCATGAAAATTAATGAAGTAGAGGACTTCTTCTGGTTGGATATGGATGGTCATTCTCTGGATATTGCAATACTAGCATTGACTGTAAAATCATCTTTATCACAACTGGGACTATGGCAAGAGGCTCATTGCTGTCTGTGCTTTTATGAATGGAAATCAGACTGTTCCTTCTCATGTGTCCAGTTCATGAAAGAGTACATATCATCTGTAGTGGCATTTTGTCCTTTGCGGTGTATCAGGGTAGTTAGTTCACATCAGCTGTAACTTGCTGCCTCTCTGTATCAGGTATTAATGTGCTGGATTTGTTGCAGGCACGCCGGTCATCCAGAATACTACAAGTCTCGCCAAGACACCACCAGTAGTGAGTAATGTACGTTTCATATGCTTAATTTCACATATCGTGAGTTGTAGCATTAGCGTGTGTCTAAATAACAGTGAGTGTGGCAAAAATAGAGTGTAATTGGAAAAAGAGATTCACATTTTAAAGCATTGACTTTCATGATGTGATAGATGTGTAGTGTGTAAGTTTTGGTTTGCTAGCTAATAGGCCTACTTGTCAGCTGCTAAAAGCAAAAATCAAGTCACGTTCTCCATCAATACATTGCAAACGTTCAGAGAAAGCATGTTTTTCTGTGTATGCTGCAACTGTATGTCTCTCCACAGAGTGATAACATCAGAGTTGAAACTAGCATATCGTTTGTTACACAACTTGATGTTCAACATCCTGGTGGGAGGGGGGGGGGGGGGGTTGGAGGAAGTGGGCCAGTTGTTTTGCCTCCTTGAAGCCATGATCACACTGCCATCAACCTCATTCTTTTGGGTTGCATCAAGTGTGTGGTTGGTTGAGAATGAATTAGTGATTTTTGGCATTTAAGACGGAAGTACTACTGTCATTGCAGCTGCTGTGCCAGACATGCTAGGGAGAGTATGGACAGAAAGTGAGCACTTCTTAGAAGGTTGTTATGTGACAGATTTTGTCCACATTGAATTGTGCTGGAAATTGTGATTACCCCTGTAAAGTCTAGTGGTTACTGTAGGTGCCACCAGGTTTAACATCCAAAAATTGTCTTCTGCTCACAGAAGAGATTTCTGTATTTTTTGCAGATCTGAAAACACACAATAATTATTTCCTTATACAACATTAGCTTGTTGGTCTTTGTAACTGAGATGAGTGTGTTTACTGCATGGTAAGAATTTCATGTTAATCATTGTCTTGAAAAAGGTTAAACAGAGAATATACCAGAATGAAGTTAGTATCTCCCCCCCCCCACACACACACACACGCGCGCGCGCGCGAGCGCCCGCGTACGAATGTATTCTTGCATTCATAATGAGCTTGTTCATTTGCTACTGTCTCCAGAAGCATCATTATATCAAAGTTTGTATGTCATAGGTAATGAATCTGATTTAAGTACGTGTGTAAAGACAAAAGGGTAAAGTTGTCCCTTTACACACCATGAAGGTGCACTCATTCTTAACCTTGATACTAGATAGAGGTGAGCTCTCAGCTTCCTGCATTGGCCATCTGCACACAGGGCTCCTAGTACGCACTGAATAGGAGGCTGGCTGGTTCCAGAGTCAGGCTGGATATTTTGGACAGAAAAATGTCTTGTTGTTGTCAGGAATCAAACCTTAATTCATTGGTCACCCTACCTGTAGTCTAGTTGCTGTATTGACAACATTTTCCTGGCTGTCTAATAAGTACGTTACGTGTATGATGTGGCAGGCATCTACCACACAGACCCGCTCAACTGCGCACACTCGTACCAATAGTGTGAGGACGCAGCCAAATACGATGCCCAGCAACCAGAAGGTTCCTGCATCACAGCCCACACCTCCTGCTGCCTCACCAGCAACACCCACTCCCACAGTGCCAAGCCTTAGGATCAAGCCACCTAAACCACCTGCAAGCCAAAAAGCTGCCAGCGCAAAGACCTCATCTCCTGCAGCCAGCAAGGGGGCCAATTCTAGTGCAAGACCCACTGAAAGTAACAGTGTTGGTGGGCTTTCAACAGGCCCAGGCAGTAAACCATGGAAATCCACAACCGCAGGCTCAGGTTTGTAAGACTGTTATTCTCTGTTTCCAGTTTAAGATGTTTTCTAGAGAAATGAAGAATTTAAAGTTCTTATAATAGCATATTTACTCAAAGGGAATATGTGTCCCTAATGCGCATTTGTGCACATAGGCCTAATTTATTTTATTGCTGTATTTGTCATTCGCTGTGTCACCCTCACTGTAAATTGTATATCTTGCTAAATTGCTACTTTCTGTTCCTAGCTTCCCTAGAACTTCAGGCTTCTGATCTTGAAATACAGAGTGTACAGTTGTCTTTTCCAGTTGTACAAAAAGCACACCAGCAAGATGTCCATGGGGTTTGTACCAGCTGTGTGAGTCATTTATAAAATTTGACTGAATGAAACATGCAATTTTTTAGCTTCAGCTGCTGGACAGTGACAGTGGTTTCTGAAAACAGTTCTCAGATGACACAGTATTTGATATATCAGGGAAGGTAAACAGACATAGTATAAGGATTTGAGGATGAGAATAATCTCATACTGTACAGAAACACAGTGGATAGTTGAGTAGTGAATGTTAGGTGTTGGGTGTTACACATTCGCATGGTTAGCTCTTCTTTCTTTGCTGGCAAAACAGTCTTGTCTACCAGCTACCATCTGTTCACAGTTAATTTAAGTCCCAGGTTTCTGCTAGAACACCATTCACTGTAAGTGCCCACTGTGGGACAGTGTTTTCCCCTTTCAGAGGAAGAATGTACATTTAATGGGACAGCATTGTCCTGTTCACATGTTAAAGGTTAAAAGGAACTGAAGCCTTCAATTTCAGTGACCACCATCAGTGATTTAAAGACCAGAATTACTTTCGCCGTTCAGAATATCGATGTTGGATTTTGCAATCTAAGCAGGGAGACATGAAATATTGTTCACACATTGTGTACATAAGAAATGCGGCCCATGTTTAATGTGTTTAAAGAAAGTTGTAGTTTATGAGTTCCTTCAAAAACAACACGGACACTCTGTGTATGAATGCTTGTTACACTGGACCATCAGAGTGAAGGCATGGTTTTATTGCTTAAGGACTCAAACTGTTGTTGCATGTGGTATAGTTAAACAGTGGAGCATTGCAAAGCTTCACAGAAGTAGATGCGTAGAAAACAAGTATAGTTCCCTTGTTTTCAATTTGCTTCCAGTTATGTGGTTATAAAGGGAGGGCTGTGCTATGTTTGGAAGTGTAAAGAATGCCTAACACTGATAATAGGGGCTAACATATTTGTCTGTAAGTAACAAATCGTATTGCATCAAATGTGTGAAAGCATTGCCACATAAGTACACAGGTAACAATACTGTACAGCATGTACTATTAGATGATTAGTTACATGCACTGGATGCCAAATTTGGAGCAAAAATCACAAGATTGTTCTGTTTGGTGGTGAGTGTTATAAAGTGAAAGCTTTGAATTGTTTCCAGATATTTATTAGCAAACAGTATTTCCTATGTAATATGTAGGTATGTACCAGATATTATATTCGCTTCTTCAGTAATGGCCATTAAGCCAAAAAAATAATTTTATGTCACCATGTTGTTATTTTGCATTCTACAGATATGTTGCTTTAAAAGCAGTTGCATGTTTTACTAGGATGAGGTTTACTTTTCTGCCCTGTTATTACCAGTTGCAGGAAACTAAGGAACAGCTTTGGGGTAGTTTGCATTAGCATAATGTTTGTACTGAATTTTGCAAAAAATTTGTCAGTTCAGAGGGTGAACAGGGAACAGAGACAAGGCACACAGGCATTAATATAGCACTAGGCATGTCCTAGAATAGGGTGTGTACAGAACCTAGTAGCACTGGTATTATGAACAGACAGCATAGTGATCTTATAAATGTGCTTTTTAAGGCAGGACCATGGCACTGCCTCTTTTTATTGTGCAGGGTGGGCAAAATGATTATGAGCCATGAACCAGCTGCAGTGAATAGATATTTTTGTGTACATGTAGGTGTATTCCAGGCAGCTTGTATTCATTTCACTCAGATCTACTGAGCCATTTATGTGTGCCACTTTTGAAGTAACTTTGTTGCACCATCATGTATACCTGTGTACTTAGAGTCATTCGTATGCGTCTGTACCTCAGTTCTTTTTCCCCCCTACCTTAGTGATTAATGAAAGGTCTGCACAGATTGTATCCAGTTTTCAAGGTTAGGAGTACTTTACATTAATGTTCATTGGTGCATTACAGTAAATGCTCCTGTGGTGGACCTGACAGATGATGATGGGAAACCATCCAGTCCCACCATGGCTGATTCCAGAGAAGTTACATTCAACAAACTCTCAGGCAAGACATTTCCATCCCTAGTGGTTGTAGCACGTCCACACCTTCGCATCAAGGACATGGCACAGGGCACTGTGAGTCAGGAAAGAGCAGCTCTAGGTGAGTTGTTGATGATCCTCTGCATGAAAGTGACTAATCTCTGTTGTTATTTTGTTAGGAGGATCATAACTGTGACCTTAGTCGAGCTAACCAAGCTGCATTACTGTGAGCACAGTTACCAGTGTAAGCATTATGTGACGTTTCGTTAACTGCCTTGATGGAATGGAAGGTCATTACTTCAGTTATTTAGTAATGGTTTTATTATTTCTGTTGGACCAGTCTTTTACCCAGCTGCAGTTCGTGTTGGTTTTCTGGTAACTAGTTATGTTAGGTTCTCACAGTTTTTGCTGTTATTTACTTACTGTTCACTCATCAGCCATACCATTGTTTTTAAGATGATGGTTGTTGATGTAATGTGATTAAATAACCATTGTATTGATTAAGAAATTACATGTCATGTAATGCAGTGAATGTACATTGTAGTTGGCTTAAGAAATGTATTCACGTTAATGTGCAGGTATGTTATAATTGCTCTGAAATGCTGTTATATATAAGTGTCATACCTGCATGAAATTATTTATGTGATACTGGTATGTTCTATAAGTCACTTCATTCTATCTTAAAGTTAGGGTTTTTGTTCCATTAAAATGTAATTACTGAGCCCTGTGAAATCTCAGGTGCCAGCCTGGGCTGTCTGCTTTTGCTTCTCACATGTGCGTGTTTCTGTCATGTTTTTATCAGTCACTGGTGTGCAAGCCTTGCCACTATAGCACATTGAAGTGAATTTAATTGAAATGTGTGAGTAAATGATAGTGCCATGTTAGTTTTTTTTTTTTTTTTAAGTATTAAATGCCCCAGTGCTGGAGATTTTGAGGTTCTCACGGCACTGTTGTTGAAGATTCAAGTCTGCTGGGGTATTATGTCGTGTTGACTGGTGAGTAGCGACTGAGATGCAGGAGTATAGTGCCTTTGAAATATAGGACACTTATTCACCAGTCAGCACAGCGTAACATCCCAGCAGGCTTGAATATCCAAAATACATTTGCCTTATTAGAGACAAGTATGTCATCATACTTTGTCTTGACAGCAGGTTTTCCATTAACACTCCCTGAAGTAGTGGGGTAACTAACTACTTTGACATTAGTGGTTCACTGATGTTGCAGAACTTCTCTTTGTACGTGACAGTGCATTGGCAGAAGTGGTGGGGGTATTCAGTGAGTCAGCTAATTAGTGTGCCTAGTTGGTAACCTCCAGATGTGCCTCTTGTTGTGACCAAGGTGGAAATGCTTTGTTTTCTTGTAGAAATCTAGAAAGAATGTGCAGTAGAATGCCTACACAATGTTTGTTTTGGGGAACAAGTTTTCTTGTATCACCAAGGAGAACTGTAAGTGGGGGTTGTGGGAAACATGAGCTTAAAATGACTTTGGTAAATCAAAAGTGAAGTTACAAAAAAAAATTTCGGATGCCACATGCTGCAGGAGCCTGCCTTTATCTTGACACGCAATGTGTATATGTAGGTTTTTGCACTGTACTGTGTGGCATTTATACTTTGCATTCCTGCCCACTCAGTCCAACTTGAGTAATCGTTTTTGGCTAAACATAGTACGCTGCAAGCGAGTCGACCTTCCTGTTTACCAGATATTGGCACATGTGACAGTTTTCTTTTCCCTAAATTTAAAGGATCTTGGGAAGGTCAAAGGTTTTACATTGTGTGAACTTGAACACAGTGTAGCAGAGCAATTTTTGGTAATTCCAAAAACTGAGTTGAGAGGTAGTTCCAGCACTGGCAGGAATGGTGGAACAAGTGTGTGCATAGTGAAGGAGCCTGCTTTGATGGGTTTAACATCCCATCCCTGTAAGTACAGTATCTTAGTTGCCAGAGATTAAATCTTGGTACTTCTTTATCAGGCCTGGTGTGCTGTGACTGTGCTTTAAGACCTAAAGTTTGCTGATATAGATTACAGTAGGTCTTTACAGAGGTTCAGTAACAAATATTTTAATATTTCATCCAAGACAACTACATGTCATATTTTAAGAACAGCTGCATGTTTTGGTCTCAATAGGGACTTAAGAGTGTATTTGAGAGAGTCAGTATTCTAATTCAGCATGTGCAGGAAAAAATGTGCAAATTGTTGGCTATGTTCAATCATGTATGGAAGTTATGGGAGCACCTTTAAATATACATGCTCACACTGTACAGAACTGGAGGGTAAGATTTCTTCCATGGAATATTTCTTGCATTGCTAAACTTTAGAAAAAGATAATTTGTCTGAGTGTAATTCCAGATATGGAAGCGTTACTTATGTTTTTATTGTTGTAATGTAATGTACTGTGATCATGTATGTTCTGCTATATCATCATAGCTACATTCTGTGTAGTCTGTCAGTTTATTTCCGTAATGTTTTCATTGTTTATTAAAAAACCATATTAGTGTGAGTCCCTCATTTACTGTTTCTTGAATTAATGTTTTTCATCAATATTCAGTTCCAGTGATCCCAAGTCAATAATCTCGGTGTTAAGTTTCCTCCATTTAAATTTTGCCCAGTTCATTTTGCAGACCCCATGCTCTTGAAACAAATCATCTGTGAAGGGTTCACTGTGTTTGATATTGATGTGTGCTGTGTTCACTTAGAATTGTGTCATATGTTCACGCTCGAAAGGAATGTTCTGTAGTAGTGAACTCTTTGACCCAAAAACTGTGCTGCATACTCATTCCTTGTATTCTTAACTTGGTAAATTACCAGGACTGTTAGGAAGGTGGCAGTATTTCTCACTGTAGTGCATAGTGAAGTGAGCAGAGGTCATCTGTTGCATACTGATAATGCCGCTCATTTATCCCTGCAACAGAGAGAAATTCTAGGGAAAAGTCCTGTTTGGAGGCCTACTTGCAAGCTGTCAGAAGAGCCCCTATTATGTACTTGTAAATAGGATATGTGTGAGAATGGGCATAGGTGTAGTGAATGTGCAGTATGTACAGTTACAATACGTGTTGAAAGTAGCCCCCATAGGCATGCAGACAAATGTTTCCCCATTTTATCTGGTTAGCAAAGACTGGTACCAATTCACTGTGAGAGATGCTTATAATATGGTTAGTCACTGTTTCATGTAGATTGTCGAGACTATTAGATTGTATTTGTAGACTGCATTTTTAGTTGCACCCTGCAGACAAAAGTCAGGATGAGTAAGATTGGGTGATCTTAGTGGCCAGACTTGCCTGGAAATCAGTCACCAAAAATGTCATACAATTTTTCCATGGATACATGAATCATGTTTATTGAGCACTGCCTTGTTGGACGCAGACTTCGGCAATATCATCCTTGGTTAATTGTTCATTGAAGGGGTACAGAATTGTATCATAATGACTTGAGTTGATGTGATTCTGAAAGCATATTGGATCAACTGTTGGTTTTGTGATGTCACACACCATACACCAACCTTCTGGTGACTGTGTGGTGTCTCCCGTATATCTTTTGGATTAACCACTGGCTACACATGGCTGTTTTTGGAAGTTAATGTAACCCAGTCAATGGAACAAGGCTTCATCATTTGGCAGCTTTACCATTAGCTACAAGGAAGCCATGAAGCCATCAGTAGTATTGCACATGCTTTACATAGTCAAGTTCTTTCAGTTTGTGCATTGGTGTTATCTTGTATGGCTGCAACTGTAGAATTTTTTTAAGTGCTTTGCTTCTTGATTCATAAGAGATACTTCTGTCCTGGAACAGTATCAGAACTGGTCATGACTTTGTCCTGCATTAACACTGGCTACCATAACCAGACCTCAGCACTTCTGCAGCTGATCCAGTTTCTGCTTTTCAGTCAGAAAATGTTGGAGTAATGGGGAGTTGCAGGGTGTTAGGACCACTTGACAGAAATGATGTACACCACCTAAGGTGCGTGTGGGTTTTCCTGTTGCTAGCACAGTGAAGATACAAATTCACTGTGAATCTTTCAAGTGCGTAGTGAGTTCTCAGTCACCGTGTATTTTTGGGTGTCGTAGAGAGACATGTTACCATTTTACTTGGAAATGTTAATAGTAGCTAGGATTGGAGGCATTTTTGCAGGAAGTGGCAGGCATGAGTTCTGTTCAGACCAGGGTGTTTTATTGATACCAAGGTACTATACCATAGCGGGATGGTAAAATATTTAATTTCCAGTCTTATGTAATTGCTGGTTTGGTTTGAGGAGAGTGTGACTGGTTCACCTGTGATTCTGCAATCTGTGTTTTTGACAGAGTATCGTGCTTGAACATAGGAGTCTCTAGTAAGCTTTGCGGGCGAAGAATCGGGTGCTGTGTTGTGCCTCAACCCTGCATTATAAAAGGAAGATTTGATGAGAGTTGTGTGTTGGTAGTATAGGCAATCCGAAGTTGTCACATTGCTTTGGTTTTCATCTGTTTCGGACCTCAGTAACTCCACCGGCAACAGTATTGTAGATGAATGGAATCAGAAGTGCCACACCTCTGATGGCAAAAAACATGCATGAAAACTGTTGGTATGTGCAGCTGTCATGCCATAACAGAAACAAGAAGTGCTGGAAACTAAGCAGAGATGGTGCAGTTAAGAACAAGAAGTGTGAGGCAAAACTGTAAAAGGTGTGCCTACAAAGGAGATAATTACAAACAGTAAAGTAAGACCGGAATAACTGGAATGCAAGCAGAAGGGGGAAAACTGTGGGATGAAGAAACCAGGAGTAATTACCAGATTGGAAATGCCAGAAGCATAAACATTGAAGACAGATAACAGGGCAAGAAGAAGATGAGAGAAACTGGAAAGCATGTGACACTAGGTAAGAGCAGAAAGCAAGCAGAATGCTGAAAGTACCTTTAAGGAAATGGTGCATTACTGTAGCTTTTTTTAAATAATAAAAATGCATTTGTGTCAGAAGTGGTTAAGACAGCTTTGGTTAAGGTAGAGTACCCTGTACTTCTGCAGGCATATTAGACAGAAGGAAAAAGTTTAAGCATGTAAACACATACTAAGACCAGCTTAGAGAAAGGGTAACATGGGGGGTAATATTTTGTATCTTTTAAGAACATATTGGAAATCCCTGCTCTGTAACACAGTTCTCCTTTTCTTGCCTTTCTGATTAACAAAATACATAAGTAGATGAAGTGCCATGTGGACTAGTCATACTGTGCAGTTTGGACGTGATGCCCTCAAAACTTGTGAACTGAAGAGGAATGGTAGCAAACATAATTTTGGCATAGAAAATTGACTGTTCGTGCCTTTAAGTGAAGATTGACATGCCACTGACTTGTCATGTAATTGCATAGTTGTTGTAAAAGAGAGGAGTTAACAGCAATTTTCCTTTTGTGTGTCTCATAATACAGTCTCCAAATTTGATTTTTCAGACAAGAGTTATGTCCTTCAACAGGTGAGGTGGTTATTAGTGCATATTGTAATATGTTTTTAATGTTTATAGTTCTTCGGAGAAGCTTTAGGATCTTGAAGACATTAAGGCTCAGACTCATGAAGTTCGCACATTTCCTGTAGCCTTACCATTTTTGACAAAATGTAAATCAAAGTATTACGTTTCTGGGCTTTGGAACATGGGTATGTAAATCAAATGGCAGTTTTCTTCATCATCCTGTCTGGCACTGGTGTGCCTTTTCATTGGTTGAAGATGTTGGTTATTTTCTATTTGGTTACTTCAACAATAAAAACAACTCTTTGTGCTATATTTCTGAGGCCAAATGCATGTGGCTAACTTACTCTGAACTAGAGATGTGATGGTTTTGTTTGTTATTGTTTACTGGAGACAGACAGACTGGTGATTTCTGAAGTCTTTTACTAAGGAACAGCTTTTGAGTTCATTGCATCTTTTGTGTGTGCGTGCGTGCGTGTGTGTGTGTGTGTGTGTGTGTGTGTGTGTGTGTGTGTACACGCACGCACATGCATGCGCAGCCAGTGTGATGTAGAGAAGAGCTAGTTATACATTTAAATTATGCAATCTTCAACATTTTTGGATCATTACATGTTTGATTGAATACAGCTGTGTAATATTCACATTTCTGATACATATTGAAGCTGTGTTGTTGGGTACTATATGCAAAACATTTGTCAAATTTTCGTGTGCTTAATTAAGCACCATGCCATGAAGGTATAAGGAAATGGATGTAAGTGGCCACCTTCACACTCCTTTCCTTAAGCAGAGGCCCCCAGTGTTTGTTTGGCAGGAGCGTGGTGGGATGCGTAGCTGTTCTGAAGTCTGTGGAGAAGACAGCAGTCCCTTCATCAGTGATAATCAGATCCTGTTTGCTGAGTAGTCTAGCCCATACCTAGTCACTTGTAGTGGAGCTGTTCTAGCTCCCTTCATGCAGAAGTGAAATTTAATTTAGGAAACTTTGTTTTAAATTTTAAATGATGGGGAAATATCTTCAGAAGCTCTTAATTAGAAAAAACTGTTACTAAGAAGAGAAGTGACAGAAAACATCAAGGCCATGTGGGAAGATTATAAGAAAAGAGTTCATGTTTTCCCAGAATTGACATCGTTTTGGGTCGCAGCGTTTTAATTGGATGAGATTATGTGATTGGCTTGGAGTGTGAATACACCATTTTGTACAAGAAATGCAGAATAAACTTTACAGGAGAGAGAGTGAGAGTGGAATGGACAGCTATGCAGAGCACGCCAAGCATTTCGTGCTGAGGCCATGAACATATCCCTTTTGATTGCAGGAAGGCGTGGTGCCAGGGGCAAACGTGGACTTAACGAAGCGATCATGTCAAGAAATATGTCGAAGTTGACTGAAGCAAATCAGTCATCCCATGCAAAAGCAAATGCAGGCAGAAGGAAAAGAAAGAGGAAAAGAAGTGTCATGGAAACAGAGGCACCAAGACCTCTGCGTTTGCGGTTGGAACAGGTGAAGGAACCACATAACAGTGCCATTAAAAAGTCGGACTGTCAGTCTTCGCATTCTTTAAGTAAAACAGAAGTGAAACATGCAAGATATATTGTGGAACTGGTTGGTCATCAGACTGTACGTTTTGAAAAGGAGGCGGGATGGCAGGAAAGGAGACAGACCAGAGAAAAAGAGGCTCTGAAGGCCACCAAACGAAAACTCCAGAAACACATCTCAGAATCAGATGGACAAACAGAACTACTGGAAAAGGAGGAAGGAAGGCAACAGAAGGATGTCAAGTTTTCTGCTGAACCACAAGCTATGTACTCAAAAAAGAAAAAATTGGGGAAACAGCAATCAAAGTAAATGGTTTTAGGAGACTGTGATGGTTCAGTGTCACTGGAAATCAAGGAATGGTTATTACTGCCCCCAGCTTCTGTGACAGGAGTTTCTGTGGCTGGAAAATTGTGGTGGTAGGTGACAAAGGTATAGGGGGTGTCCTGGTAATTTGAGAAAGAGTGACTGTCTAGCAGGGTTGGGAAGAAGTCACTGCCATGAAGTTTTCCCATCTGAAGGTATTAAGATTGTTTGCCACTGTAGTGGATATGTTTGTCTTTCCATCCAGGTGTGTACCTGATTAGAAGGTCATGCTGGTAGGTGTAGTTATTTCAAACATTATTTTATTGCCTTGTTACAAAACATAAATGGGTACTTCACTAACAGGACATTAACCATGTGCTACACTATTTCAATTTACCGAATCATGATAGCATAATTTAAATGCTGTCTGTATACTTGTGGAGAAGACCTGGTTTCCTTTGGGGTAAGGCTCTGACCAGTTATTGAGACAGTGTTAATTTTATCTATACTCAGTGTGTGAATTTTTTGTCACAAGTCAAAAACATTTACCTGTTCAAAAGGTACTAGTTCATGAGGCTGGTGACAGACACCATCCCCATGTGGTCTGGAGCTTACATTAAACTTATGTCCCGCTCTTCTAACCACCACTCTCAATAGAAATACCAGAACCTGCCCGTTGGGTGTCCCTAATTCAGAAAATATCCTGTGCTCTTGCAAAGTGTTCAGACATCAAAAAGATCAACACAGACTGCATCTGAAGGGACTAGAGAGGGACAACAGATGCTATTTAGTATGCTAAATGTGGCAGGAGACATTTAATTTTGCTACTGTCTATTGTGTTAGGTGTGCAGAAGTGTTGGATATATTTTATTTAGTGCCATATGCCATGTTATCATGGATTTGATGGTAACTGACAGATTGGAATTCTGCGTCTTTTATTTCTTTTAAAGTTTCTTTATATAGCAGGGGGAAGAAGGCTGAGTCTTCATAAATGTGATGTATTTTTGTTTGCAATATCATTAGTGCACATAAATCAGTGAACTTTGCTTTTATCTTAATGAAATATACCCCAGATTAAAACATATTTCAAATTTGTGTATGTATTAATGATGTATAGTTGATGATTTTACAAAAAAAAAGTCGAATTGGGCTTTTACGTTGAAATTCTTTGTATCTAAATTTAAAAACTGAAATATTTGTAGACACTAAGAAGGTATAAAAGCCATTATATTTTGACATGTCACACTCCTGTGGCTTTTGTGGCTAAACAGGACATAATAGTGCAAGGTGAAAGTTCACCCATTCTGTTGAGGGTTATGTACTGTGGAGGGATCTTACTAAAGAGTGTTTTCATTGTTTTTTGTATTTAACTTACGAAGGTCTTTATCACTCATTTATTTCTGTTGTTTTATGGTGTTATTTCAAGAATGATGGTGTCTTTCTTCTTTTGAAAGTATCACATAACTCACGGCATGAGCTGTGCAACTTCATAAACATATCTATTTTAACATGAAACTAACTTATTGTGTGCCTCTTGTCACAGACAAGCTTAACATAACTGTAAGATGTTATCATTGTTCTTCATGCATTTCTTTCTGCAATGTTTCATTCAAAACTCCCAAAATTTACCTGAGTAAATAACAGGCTTCATGTTGCTATCAGCATTTTGACACAGGCTGATGGCAGTTTTGATTTAAAAAGCAAAAACAGTGCATGGAATTGTGATTACCATGGTGAGAATATGTGCTGGAGCCCTTGGGACTACATATTGTCATTAGAAGTAATGTGGCGTGGTGACCAGAATGTTTGAATTGTTACTTGTGGTGATGATGGAATGATAGTGTGGTGTAAACGTGTACCAGGCATAAATGTGAATGGAGATTGGGATGGGGTTTCTTGTATTTCTCCTGATATACAAGTGGCCTGTGCTTTATTCTCAGTTTATAAGAATTTGTTTGGAATATGAGAGTAGTGATGTGGAAATGTGTACCAAGTATTGTAACGTATCCCAGACAATGGTACCATAGTGCATGTAGTTTTATAACTCTATGTGCAGTAGAGTTTTATTTCATTTGTACTGCTATTCAGTAATGTCTTCCCAGCTGTGCTGTAGGTAGTTTTATGGTAGTTTGTTACAAAGATTATTTTATAAAAATAAACACTTAATAATTGGACTGCATTTTTTTTAAACGCTTATCTTCACATACAAGGGTTAGTCTGTATAGTAGTTCCTTAAATCCAGAGCATTGGTTTCAGTGTATAGACATGTGGAGCTGTGACATGTGCAGGTACCGAGTCAAATGGTTTATAGCTTGACACCAGGTCAGAAGAAATTCCAAGAGCTGTGAGTGGCATGTTGAACAAAAGTCATTCTAAGACTTCTGATATTGTTACAGGAACCAGCTTCCCTTTTATGATTAGAACCAAAATATTTAAATGGTTCAAAATATAGCAAATTATAGGAAACTAATTTTTCACAGTGGTGCAGCTATAAAAGAGATTAATATAGGAAGATAAAATCTCAGGCCGACAAAGCAATTTTAATTGAATTCCGTAGTGATCATGTCAGTTGCTGTATTGAGGTGACATGGAATGACAGTGATCTGGGGATGGATTAATTAAGTAGGTCGTTAGGTTGCCATGGTGCAATTTAAATTGTGGAACATATGTTTCAGTATTTTCGTTCCTACTTGCATCTTAGTGAAGCACAGGGACTGCTTTACCTTCAGTGTTTCTTAATGTAGAATTGCCCACAACCCATGTTTGATACTATACAGATTCCTTTCTAGATTTTTGAGTCTGAAAGTGTATCATAGTGTAACAACTTTCGCAGTCAGGGTTATGTGCCGTTACACCAGTGATGTTGCCACAATTTCAAATGTCTTCATATAATTCCTTTATAGGAGTTTGTCAGTATATGGCGGCAACACTTCTCTCTTTCTCACTGGCCATGAATTACATTTCATGACACCAGAAGGTGAAAGGCTAATAACTTTGCCTGCTTTACTGTACTTGGAAAAGAAACAAAATATTCAGAAGTCTTGCATAAAGTGTATGGAAGCTGTTTATTGTGCATTTTAGGCATGGACTGTTTAAAATGTGTAAATTCAGTTTTATCATCTGATATAAAAGGTGGCTCAAAAATGATGAAGTGTAAACATACTTACTTTTGGCTGTGTGTACCAGAAAAATTATGTTGAATTTTTAACATCAGCATAATTTTGGTTCTGAAATGTCCTAATAAGGAACTTGTTTGTGATCCAAGGGAGTGTTGCCTACATTTTCCTCCAACTTCGAGTCATGTGTTCTGTGTGAAATTCTGGCATGTTGAACATCATGCACCATGTGTAAAGTAGTAACTGGGCACTGCTGAAAATGCATTAACCATATGCAAATTTGTATGTTTTTGTGTATCATCCAGAGACCAATATTTAAAGCACAGGTTCATTGCAGTGCTGAAGGGAATTATTTACAGAAGTACTGCATTTTTGGGGTAATGTAGTGGCATTTTATGTTGTGAGAGGATTGTATCCAGGTAGTTAGAACAATGTTTCATATATCAAATGGTTATACTTTAATGCAACAATTTTTTTTCTTAATTTGTATTTCATTTAGAAGTTCTACGACAAAATGCTTTCAACTTGCTTTTTCTCATCACTTAGTCAGGCCAGTTGCAGCAGCATTTCAATTTGGTGTGTAAAAGCTTTTTCTGTTGTGGCTGTTTACCAAGCAACGTGTGACAGAAGCTTAATGAAAGGCCTGTCTTCCTGGTTGCTTAGGTGGTGGTCTTATGAGTTACATCATCATTTAGCCTGATGAGTGATTATGAACATTTTTAAGAAACCTTCTGCCTTCACTTTCCACTTGTCTTCAAGATGAAGGCAGTGTCTTCCTCTGAAAGGTTGGTAACCATCTGTGACAGTATATGGTGTCACATCCCAGAAGATCACACTCTAAACATTCACTGCTATGAATGTGAATGCCACATTTTCTAGTTTCACTTGTGAATTCAAACATGTTTTTTGTTGCATGACATTTGGTGGTGAAGCAGTGACTTTAATAATATGTTGCTGCCATTTAGAACAGTTGTTTCTGCAAATATGTAACACAGACAACAGCTTGTCTCACTTGTGGAATAGTGTGTTAATCTGTGAATTATCACAGAAACATGGGTCTGATGGGATAGATACATTGTTGTGGTGAATGTAACACTTGCTAGATCCCCACTTTTGTGGCCATTCCTGATGCATCATGAAGACATGGCAGGATTTGTAAATAGGAATGCTTAATAGACTGCTGTTGTAATGCACAACACTTAAAGTCAAAGAAAATTATCAGTATTACTTTGGTTTGCTGTATCAGTAGCTGTGAGATGTTCGTGGCTGGCATGGATTTTGAGCTAATCGTGAATATCAAGATTATTGTCTTCTGGGAAATGACGTACATTGTGGTAGGTAGGTCATGTTTTTCCTACCCTGAAGATGAAAGCAGCAAGTTTCTCTTAAACGTAGGTACTTGTCTATTTGTTGCACATAATTTGTAGCCATTCCATCCCTGAATAATGAGATGTGTGTTTCAGATTCGAAAGTGAAGAGTGTGCTGATGTTTACGCCGACCAAGTTTACTGAGTGGCTGATACAGCAAGGTTTGGTGCGTAGCGAGCAGTACTGCACCACACATGTCATGCCTGACAATGTCACACCCATCACACTGAAGCTTGGCATGTATTCAGATGTTAGCAAGTTCCCTTACAGTGGGGGATATGTCTGGATCAGTGAATGCTGTCCTCAGCGATTTGTGTCGGTCAGTGTTTTCACTCTTCTGAACTAATAGTAAAAATGTTGTGTATTCTGTGAATGAGATCTTGGCCCTGCTGGTGACCTAGAGGCAAAGCTTCCTGTGCTGAAGTACTGACTAATCACATTAAGTGCAGAGTTTTCTGTATGTCTAATCACCTTTTACAAAGTCAGAACTTTGTACATGTGGTCATGTCCAAGGTTTTGAACCTGCATTAATTTTAAACCTACTAGGGTTACTGGCTTACCATCATCATCCTCATCCCCATATCTGAAGTACATGGAGTTCATCGTTTTGTGTCTTACCACATCAGAAATAGGTATTCAGAGACCAGTAGGATCAAAATGTTATAGTAATGGAACTTGACCCAGAAGTGATTTTGATTGTGTGATGGGAAGGAGTCAAATTGTCTTTTTGTAGGTGTTCAGTGGATCAATTTTTGAGGGGGCACCACACCCACCAACAGTACTCCTGAAACTTATATATCACTGGGCATGTCAAACTAATGTTCAGAATGTGGTGCAGTGGGTGAAGGTAGACAACTTTTATGTGAAGAACTTCTTCACAAATATGCGCAGTGTTTGCACAGCAGCAATTCATGAGAAGTACGAGAAGATGGGCGGACTCAAAAAAAGAGTAGAGGTGGGTGATAATGCTGTATTATAGTTACCTCTCTTTATCATCAGAGTTATTTCACATGTTATTACCCTCACTTTATTTCTCTATCTTATAACATACACTGTCGAAGTCTTACGTGTATGAAATATATGGTGGGCTGTAAATAATGTTCAGCATGATGTTCGTGTAACGTAGTCATTTTCAAAGTTGTGGGGCATCTGTAGTCCATTGTGCTTTCTACAGATCATCTTGAAAAGTAGACTTTTTATACCACAAATTGAAGTAGGATGAGTATTACTGGTGGAAAATACATTATTATATTGTGGACTTGGTCAGGCGTACAGCTTTTATGTAAGAGACTGCTAGTGAAATGTAGAATCAGGACATTCTCTCCACAGCTTTACTTTTTCTGTGGGTTGGGGTGGATCTGCTGTCACTCATTTTCATGTCTCTGGGACCATAGCTTTGGAACCAGTAGAGGAGGCCTGCTGAACCTTGTATGTGGTGCAGGCAATTTTGGCAAAATTTGGTATGCATGCAAGCAACATGAAATTCAATGCACAAAATGTGTAAGTACACGTAATGATATGTGTAACTTTAACTGTGTATTTTTCTAGTCATCATGTACAATAAAAATATCCTGGTAATAAGAGGAAAAAGTTATTAAAAGAATTCAGTTTACATCCTAGGTTAGGGTGTTACTATTTTAGCATAGTTTTGCACAGTGCATTAGTAATGTACTGTATGTGTCCATGAATAAACAGCTCATAAGTTAGCAAAATTGCTTCAGTGTTCTGTCTCAGCTTTACCAGGAAAAGAGTTAAAAGACATCTTTTCATTTCATATGTCTGGGCTGGCAACATATGCGCAAGCAACAGTTTGAGGGGGCCTGTAATTAGTTTCATGAAACAGTTGTGTTGTGAAGCTCAAACTCGTACTGTGAATGAGCATATTGGTAGGATGTGAACTTTTTTTAGTGTTCTTGTTCACATGAATGTAGCATTGTAGTGTGTATTTAATTGGTTCAGGTAGGAGTGATTAGCCTGGGAACCACGTCGCAGGATGGCAACATGCGACAAGTGAAAGTGGAAGTGCTGGGTGTTATGGATCCAGAGAGTAAACTTATCAGACTCAGGGCTGTGGAGCCACTTCAGGTAACACCTTCACCGTTACCTTCGTAAGTAATGAATGGTCCGTGTGTGGTCCTACCTGACATAAGCCTATTTAAGGATTTTATTTCAAATTTGAACCTGTAATACCTTGTTATGTGCAAGTATGTGTCAGGGCCACCAGGTTCATTCTTCATTTTCTACAGAGAGTTTGTTTTATTGCTGGACTGCGTACCAAAGAGCAGGTGACATTATTGCTGCATAGCATCTGATGACACCACCTGCCCTGCAGTGCTTGTTCTGGCAAGGAAAGTAACTCCCTGTATGTTACAGTTATTGTGTTGTTGTATTGTTACTGGGCGTATGAAATAGATAGATAACTCCGTATACAGAGGAAGTTTTGGATCACTCTGTAGCTGTATTTATGATTGTCTTTTAAGTCTTGTATTCTATATTGTACTGCATATAAACAGTGATCTCACTTTATATTAGACTCTTTTAACACTTAGCATATTTTAAAACAGACTTATTATTTCAGTTTTTTTTGTTTATTTTGGATCTTGTTTATGCTGACAAAAGTTCTATTTGCCCTTTGGAAGCAGGAGGGGGAGCGCAACTACAAGCGACGATTTGTGAAGATCTTAGAGCCACTAGAACAGTGGGTAGACAAGGACAGCATCATCCTGACAGACTTCACTGTGGATAAGGGTACCTTGCACAATATGGGCTTTAGTTCTGTGTACCAAGTGTCTATCGGTGATGCACCCACCCCACAGAACAAGTACAGTAATCAAAATGTTATGGATTACCTGCGACGCATTGTGCCACGTATGTTTCAGGTGTGTTGTGCTCTGTTCTGAGTTCGGAGAGCTACTGTATAGAGTGGATGTTAAGCTTTTTGCTTTTCGTGGAGTTTACCCACCTTCTTCACTTCAGTACGAAATTTGTTGAGACATATGGGTGTTTGATCAAGAATTTCGTTAAGCTATATCTTGTGCATGTTGAACTGTGTGTTATTTGTGTTTGAGCAGGAAGTTTGTTTAGATGTATCCTATTTGTGCACATTCGGATGAGACATTACTTGAAATGGGTCTTTGTTTGTTTGTTTGTTTGTTTGTTTGTTGGATTAATAGATTTGTTTAGATATATCTTATCTGTGCATGTGTTTGATGATGAATTGGGCTGACACATTTCCTGCTTGTGAATGTGTTTGATCATGGCATTCCTGGACCACATTCTTTCCCCTAAATTTGGTAGGTATATCTTGCTAATGTCCTGTTTTATAATTGTTGCATTTAATAGGTATTACTGTATCTTCAGTATCTTTGAAACCTTATAGTGAGTCCAGCAGTCCTCTTCTTTGCAACCTGCTAGTAAGTCCAGCCATTCTGCCATTCATGAGCATTAGTGGGACTTCCACAGTTTGATCTGTGCAGTTATGGTACTTATTGTGCAGTTGTTTGCAAACTTATTGCAGGTAGCAGAAATTTCTCCCTTTTTGGACCACAAATTGCCTGTGTAGAACAGATGTTCTTTCTTGTCTTGCCTTATTAATTATTATTATTAGTAGTAGTAGTAGCAGCAGTAGTAGTAGTAGTAGTAGTAGTAGTAGTAGTAGTAGTAGTAATAGTAGTAGTAGAAGGTGGAATTAACTTAATAAACTGTGCATTGATTTAAACTGACAAGAATGTGATGTTGCTTCAGTTCATGGAAGCATAGGGTGCTAATTTCACAGCAATTTTTCTTGGCAGTATTGTCCTATGAGTCTGGATGTGCTTTATGTTGGCTGTGTGTTCACCATTGTTCTGTTTTGTTCCTCCATGTTTACCCTCAGCTCCTATAAACCTTTGTTTGCAGCTGCTAGCCATCTGACTCTAGCCCTTTCCACATGTATCTTGTGGCATAAATCATTGCTTACATCCTTTAGCCATCTCAACCCACCTATTCCCACTTTTTTTGTCTAATTCCGTCAGTTCTTGAGTACGTAGTCAGTTGTGCGTATTTCATATTGCCTTTGTGTCTAGACTGCATGTGGTTTGTGTGAGGCCATATCATGCAGCAGAAAGTGTTAAGGGGACTTCAGAGTTAGAACTTCGGTTGAACATGAAACTGTACTTACAACTGACACAAAAAGGCAGCTTTGTTGTTAATGTTGATGCTACCATATGACATGAGAATGATAATATATATATATTTTCATTCATTCATTCTTTTTTTGAGGCTTGTCTGAAATTTGACATTATGTTTAGATTCATTCTAATATGATATGCATACTGTATGCAGAATAAAATGCTGTCTTTCAGAACACGCTGTCTCTGCTGAGCAGGCAGATCATACAGCAGTTTCTGGACGAGCTGGTATGGAGAGAGAGGTGGGGCCCTGTTGCATCTCAAGCATTTGACAATATCATTGCTCACATGGCTGAGCAGACCAAACTGGAAACAGGTCAGTAGATCCTTTCTTAACATGCATCATGCGTATGGTGTTTAGTCCTGCATCGTGTTTCTTTGTAACTTTTGTGCTACTTTAATTGTGCTTGAGTTTAACCCAGAGGTTTTGACCTCAGCACACTGTATGGACCTCAAATTCTTCATGTGCTGATGGCCTGGGTGCAGTGTAATGTCAATGGAAGCATTTAAGGGTACAATGAATATAAAACCCCCATGTCCTGGGCAGTAGTTGGAATTTGAACTGTAGTTTTTTTGAAGGGTTAAGGTGTTAAAAGTAATAAAATAAGTAAAAATCAGTACACTTATTCAGAGTTGCTGGTGTCATGCTCAAGTTGCAGAATATTTTAATCATATAATCTTAAATTTTCATCCTCATATGAGGCTAGGCCTGCCACATGTGTTCGATTTATGTATTATAACCATCCTTCATTGATTTGTTCATGTGGGGAAGAGGGGTTTTGATATTTTTCTTCTGTTACTGCACATAATAGACTAAGATGCAGCAGCACAGTGTTAATTCCATGCAATTTTATGATCTCACTACACAAACAGTGATACTTTTCAGTTTTCAAATTGCAAATTGGAGAAATCCACAAGACCGGGGGCGGGGGGGGGGGGCTGTTGCTGTCAGTGGATTCATTCTCAACAGTGGTAACTGCAAGGATAGCCTACTGCCATGTAAGGTGTGGCGACGATTCTCAAACATGTAACATTATGTTCTTACCTCTCATTATGTGTAACATTAAAAATGGGCAAAGGTGAAACAGAAGTCAAATTTGACCACTTCATGAGTTTTAGTGGTTCTTCCCATAAAAAAGAATGTAAGGAGAAAAAAAAAGTGGGAGGCATTACTTTCTGACTGTCTCTTTTATTTCAGTCAATTTGACTTGATGTCAGTGCAGACAAAGAATGTGGGGTTAACGTACAGTGTTATCGTATGTGAACAATTTTTTAGGGGATAGCCTACTGACACGTTTATCACGGGTGGCAGCAAATCCATTCAAGCACTGGCAGTATTCAACCTGGAAGACAGCGCCTACGCCAAAGACACCAGTTGTAGCTAATGGCACTGCTGCGGTATGAAGTTACAATTATTTTACTTGTGTTCTAGCAACTACAGCATGCTAGTTCCACTTTTCCAAGCTTGTGTTGAAGTATACATTTTGATCCCGTTCTTATTTTAACCCTTTAAAGACTAAGCGTGTCTGTTTTATATAAGGACTTATTGCGTACCGTGCTGTAAACACTCTCCACATCAGTTTTAAAAACTAATCTTTTAATGTTATGTAAGGCAGAAGTTGCTGTTTGTTCTGAGATCCACACAAAAGCAGTGTGGGCACCATGTAGAATTTTTTAATGTTAAACCTGGTGGTATGTAAAGTTACCACTAGGCTTTAAAAGGTTAAGGTTTGGAATGCATTTACTATTTAGTGACAGCCAGAGCTTGTTTATGAATACTGCAATCCCTGACAAACCACCATTTTGCCATCTGCAAATCTGAAGTGTCTGTTATTTTGCTGGGTACAAAGAGGAAATAAAGATATATATACAGTTGAACACAGTTATAATGCCATGAAACGGACCGAATGTTTTATATCATATAAGCAAGTGTCATTATAACTGAGGAGTATAATGTTATGGTTAATAGTGACAAATTAATTGGTACCACAGAAAATCAGACTGTAGACAAAGTGTCGTATAGACTGATCTTGTAACGTGATTCAGTCGTATATGTCTTTAGCAGTTAACATTTATCAGCAATGTATTGTATTATTGCAGTGATATATATATATATTCTATCTGGCTGAGTGTTGTAATGTTGCAGTGTCAGAATATTCCCTTATTTTGACCCAGCGTGTAGCAACCAGTACTCAAATTATATCCATTGCTGAACATAGTTCTGCATCATGCTGTCCTGCTGTGAGTTATGTATAAACATGAACCTTAACTCCTTGGTGCCTAACATCAGATTTATTTAAGCACTTATCTTCCTTGAGTTCCTCTGACATTCATAAGTGCATTCTTTAAATATATCATAAATATCTTGCAAGGTCACTAAAATCATATGTATTGCAGCACCAATCGGTAGAATTCTAGCATATGTTGCATTTGAACCATGGGGGACTTTCTAATCCTGTGGCACATTTTATGCTTCACATTTTTAGCAATCAGGATCCAGAAAAGTGTTCTTTGAGCCAGTATGTTCATCTTAAAATATTGTGCCAGCTCTTGCGAACATATGCAAGGTAATCCCCTTAAGACTAAGACATTCCTGAAAGAGTTCAGCAAATTAGGCTTCTTAAGCAGGAAAACATCTTAAAAGGGTAAGCCTAAAAACAATATTGTTTTGTAATTCTGTATTGCAATGGCATTCTCTGTACTAGAATATTACTGTGTTTAATTTCCACATTTAAGGATTTATTTTTGCCATTAAACCACATTTCAGTACGTACTGTTAGTGATTTTTGATATTTCTCAACCAAGACAAGATCTGAGATCTGCGCTCTTCTGGGGTATAACGCAGAGTTGAGTGGTAATGCTTTACTGACGTTTTGGGACAACGTATCGGTCCCATCTTCAAAGGCCTTTGTTCTTCTTGACCCTTGCAGATGGGACGGATACATTGTCCCAAAACGTTGGTAAAGGTTTATGACTCAATGCTGCATTATATCCCAGAAGAGCGCAGATCTCATCAGCATTGCGGTGGAAGCCTGAAATCAAAGACAAGCTCTTTTTGCAAGCATAGCTGGTTGAGGAAGAGGCCATTCCTTGCCTAAACTGTCACATAACTACTGATTCTGGATTACTGTCTGTTGTGTACGAGGGCTGTTCAAAAAGTATCCGACTTAATTTTTTTCTGCGGAAACTAATGAAGCACGGGAGGTGTGCTGTGGTAGGGAGGTGGAGGGGACCTTCATGCACATACGTGAATTTTTTCCCGCCAGCAGACAGCCACAGTCACGTGTAGCCAGCATGTGAGTGAGAGTATATACGCAGCGAGCGTCGCATTGTAATTTTCTGCCAAAATGACGGAACGACTTGAGCAGCGGTATTGCATCAAATTTTGCCAGAAGCTTGGCAATAGCCAAGTGGAAACCATTCGGAAGATTCAGCGGGTTTTCGGCGAAGATGCCATGGGCATCACACAAATTAAGGAGTGGTACAACAGATTCAAAGATGGCGGCACGTTGGTGGAGAGCGGCGCTCGTTCCGGTAGGCCCTCAACAAGCCGAAACAACGAGCTCATTGACCAAGTGCGGGCTTTGGTCGTGCTGGACCGTCGTGTCACCATCCGAGGACTTGCGGAGGAAGTGGGGATAAGCACTGGTTCAGTACATTCCATTCTGACCGATGATTTGGCAATGCGGAGAGTGTCAGCAAAATTCGTGCCGAAGCTGCTAACAATGGAGCAGAAGCAACTCCGTCTGGAAGTCTCGCAGGACATGCTGGACTACGCAAACAGCGACCCCGAATTCCTGAACATCATGATCACTGGTGATTAGTCATGGGTTTACGGGTATGACCCGGAAACCAAGGCACAGTCGTCATAGTGGAAACATTCAACATCCCCGAGGCCAAAAAAAGCCAGGCAGGTGCGGAGAAACGTCAAAGTGATGTTGACCGTTTTCTTTGACTCCCGTGGAGTGGTGCATCATGAGTACGCACCACAAGGCCAAAACATTAATAAAGAATACTAGCTGGAAGCCTTTCGTCACCTTCGTGATGCTGTGCGGTGCAAGAGACCGGACCTGTGGGCAGCGGGAACGTGGCAGCTGCATCATGACAATGCACCAGCTCATTCCTCGCAACTGATTCAAACATTCTTGGCCAAACACAACATTCCTGTGGTTCGGCAGGCTCCCTACTCTCCCGACATGGCTCCTTATGATTTTTGGCTGTTCCCCCACCTGAAAATGCAGCTGAAAGGGACTCGATTTGACTCACGAGACAACATTATATAGAACATGACGGCCAAGCTGTACTCCATTCACAAAGAGGCATTCCAGAAATGCTTCGAACAATGGCAGAACCGCTGGGAGAAGTGTGTTCAGTCACAAGGAGGCTACTTCGGAGGGGATTAGAGTTGCAGACCTCCAGGTGTGTAAATGTATTTTTCCCGGCCAAAGGTCGGATACTTTTTGAACAGGCCTCTTACTCACCTTTTCCTGACTCAGCTCTTTACATACAGGCAGAATGCTGTGTTGCATAGTATAAGGTGGCACAGGAATTTAAAGTTCTTATGCAGATTTCTTTTGAGGAAAAATCCGAGTACCATCCACCATGTTCGTATTATCCAGATTTTCTTCAGCTGAGAGCAGTTTACATTTTATGCAAGTTTTTGATGTAGCCATTCTGATTATGTGTTGATTTCATGTGCGCCATGAAATGCATGTGTCGAAATAGGTGGCAGCACAGTCGGTCTATGATGTTTTCCACCTCAGTTTGCATGGATCTGATCTACAAAATTTGTTGCATCATGAAAATATTGTGCTTCTTAGGTGGGAAATTCTTTTAAACAGGAAGCATATTCAAAGGGCAATGTATACATTAATCATGTGAGAAGAATTTAGTATTAAATTCTTCTGACTTCTGAGGCAGTAGAACTTCTTAAGTAGCGATGTGTTAAGCAGATTTCACTGTATTATGTCCCAGGCCAATCAGGTTGTAGCTGGCGAGTATACTGTAGTCTGCATCTAAGAAACAATGTGTTGAGATTGCATAACAGCACATTCTATTAAATGAATGTTTCTGTTTCTCATCACATAACTGTTCAGTTTGGTTGGAATATATTAATGACCTCAGGAGTAGACCCATGAGAACCAGGAGCTAAAAGAATATATTCTCATGTCTACTCGTCTTCCTTGGAAGTGCTCAGCACTTATAATTATTACCATTTCACATATTTGAATTTACTGTTAAACTTACCTGCCCAAGGGTAGGTGATTTTAAACCAAGAGTTGTCAGTTTGTAACCATATTTGAACTTCGGGTTAATGGTATTGGAAATGTGGTACTTTGCCTACTGGGCAGTTGCAGCAGTGTAACACCTGATAAGTGAATGTTAACCTGAAACTGTTTTCAATGAATGCTGAACTTTGCACACTTGAAATACAGTCCTGCAGTACATATGACATCAAAGCTTCTATATTTATTAAATTGCTTTTTTAAATTAATTAATTAATTAATTTATTTATTTATTTATTTATTTATTTATGATAGTTTTGTGCAGTGTTATGTTATATAGGGTCAGTAGTAGCTGTGGATGGATGCATATTACTTATTTAGAAAACTAGGCCAAAGTGATGGAGAGCAGACCATGGGAAAGTATACTGGAATAGTGTAAACAGGATCCTCATTTTCTAACTTAGTGTCTTTACAACACTAGCACAGTAGCTTATAGCTGTTTCAGAATTGGGTAGCAGATTGGCATTCTGGGATATCAGACTGCTTCCTTCCCTGATTTATGCAATCATCCAGGTGGTTTTCCATAATCCTTGTTTTGCATTGCCTACAGCCATCACCAGCGCCACCTTCAGGGCCAGTTAGCTCGATTGATATGTTGCCACAGAGCATCCGAACAGTGGACCCCCCAGCCTCACAGACGGGAAAGCGTGGTGGTCGCAAGAGGCTTGTGCCAGTATCAGATGCTCCAGAACCAAAGAAATTTGCATCAGCACCTCAGCCAGCTCCGCCCACACCAGAAGAGCAGATAGTGCTGGATACATACTACTATGCAACACAGGAGGGTGATGCAGACATCATAAAGGAGGAATTCAAAAATTCACTTACTGTTAAGGTGAGGAGGCTCAGGAAGAATTGACCAGTACCAAAAGAGTCAACTGAAGAGGATTTATTGTAGTTTGTAAAGTGGCACAAGTTTATGGTTTAAATATTTCTGGAAATGAAAAGTAGGTTTTGGGTGCTACTGATGCTTGGAAACAATTGACAATAAAATCTAATTTTTTAACAAATGCTCCTTGAGGATGGGAGGTGGATTTGTTTGGTATTATATGTGTGTGTCCACACACATGCTGATTTCATGGATACACACTGCTGTGTATTGCTCCTATTCTTTTATGTGTGTTTGGTTACAGTGCTGTGTCTGCCAGCGGAAGTACTCGAACAATATCTCATTGATGAAGCATCTGATCATGCATGCACAGTCAGATAACCAGTTCTTGACAGAACTCAGTGATCTCACACAGTGCAAATACTGCCTTAAATCATTCCCCACTCCATTCGCTATGCAGACGCACATTGAGGAGGTAAGCACTTTCACCTTGAAATTGGATGCATTTTGTATTGATACGTGAAATTTCATTGCAGGAGCCTTATACTCAAATGCATGCTGCTGTTAGTACCATTTACTGCAGTAAGTGACATATCCTACATCGGGGTTCAAAGTTTTTCCAGTTTCAGCAAATACAGTGTATCCCACATTTCATCGTATGTGAGGCAGTAGATTTCAACATAAAGTGATGAGCTGAAATTTGTGTCATATGTAGTTGAACACACAGAGCTTAAAGATTGTTTACAGTTTGATCATCCTGTTACACCAGAGTTGTTATGCTAAAGAACTGTAAACTTTCTTCACTTACATTAATGACACACAGTCATGTGATTTGGGTGACCTTTTGACCAGTTGTAGTTCACTGAAGCAATTACAGGCTTACGAAGACGTTCGGAAATTAGGGTAAATGCATTTCAGATTCAAGTGTCACACAGAATTGTCCGATAATCTTGTAACTGAAAGATGAAATAGACTAATTTTTTTGGTTAATGAATTTTTGGATTCATAAACAAGAGGAGACCTGTCTGGTTGGATATGGTAATTTTAAGTGTTAAATTTTCACCACCTAGGATTGTTTTCTGAGCCTTTGGGGGAGAGATGACAGTGGAAGGGTTCAGGATAAGTCACTACAACTGACATTTCTTGGTTTGACTGACTGTAGGGGGTTTGTAGTATCATGAACTGGGGCTGAACACACACACACTTTGGCAAAACTTAACGGCACTCTGTGTCAGTGCTTGACATTGATAAGCCAACACATGTTAGTAAAATCAGGAGTTAAGAATTTTTGGTCAGCAGCACATTGTCACTTCTGCCAGCTGTTTCAGGTATCATACTGAAAAGATCATTTGTTATGACCGCTACATAAGTTTGACTGGAAGAGGTTTAATATCTTTTGAGAAACTTCCCAGGGTCTGCTTAGAGGCCTTGAAACTACTGACAGTGTCAGCTTTCAATGTCACATTTCCCCATTTTCTTTTTCTTTTTTTTTTTTTCTTTCTTTCTTTCTTTAGATTCATCTGAAGGTGACAAACTTGGTGTGCCGTATCTGCGAGGAAAAGTTCCGGGACAAACCTACGCTTATATCACACATGCATCGTACACATATTGAAGTTGAGATGCCATATGAGTGTGGGATCTGTAGGTTCCGCTCATCAATGCACCGAGATTTGATTGACCACTTTTATGAGATCCACAGTGGAGGCGAAAAGATGCAGTGCCCGTTCTGTTTGAAAACTGTTGCTTTTGCAAATCATGGCAAAAAGATTTCTGCCAATGTCAATTTTTTCCTTAATCATATTCAGGTAGGAGAGTGTGTTCATGCTTTTCCAAATGTTACCTTTGATCCTGGTTTCAGTTCCTTTACTACTGCATTTGTTTTATTTTAGTGTGAGTGATTGAAGTTATCTATATGCATGTCATGAAAGGGTATATGGAGGCAGAGGTATAGCTGCACTCATTCTTAACCTTTTGGCAGCCATATTTAAATACCCACAGTCCGCCTTCACGTACCACATTTTTCTCCGCCAGCCATTTAAATTTTTCACACAGTTTACAAAAAACCTTTATATTATGTGAACCAAACAAGATTAAATAATGAGTTAAGTGGCATTTTGTGGGAAATAAGACAGAGATGTTTCTGCATGTCTTCGAGAAAGCAGCAAGTATTCTTATTTCGTAAATACACAAAATAAATTTACATAATACACAAACATTTCAGTTTCTTTCACTTACATTTCAGTATGAGCCCCCAGTTTTGCTCAGGTGGCCTCCCTTGTAGTTCTTACAGTTGTGCCTTGGTGTAGTATTCGTTAAAACATGTTCTTACAGCCCAACTTCACACTCTCGGCACTTTATGCAAACTTTTTGTGTTACACCCCTGGCCCTGCTTACGCGACACCAGACGGCACAGGCCAGTGTTTGCTGCTGCGGACTCTGAGACCAGCGACATGTGCTTCAACATTTGGCATTCTCCTTTCTGGTGCAGCATGTGCCAACATAAACTCACGAGGGTCAATCAAAAATCTCAGTGTGAAAGTTGCTTACCCCTCCTTGAGGAAAGGTGACTGGAACTGCTGAGAATATCCAGGTCCAGCAGGCAGAAAAACAATTTTTTTTGTCCTTTTGAATGAGCTACTGCCGACGCAGTAGCTGTTTGCCATTCTTTCTCTCTTATCCATGCAGCCGTCATTTATGTCTGACGCTTCACAGTCCTTTCCTCTGCGGCCCCATGTATAGGCATGTACTACAATTCTCTGAGGGCAAGAGGGGCATGTCCATTGCAGGGTTGCTGGCTGTTGAGTCTATTGACCTGGCTCACTGTCACCATCATCTTCTTCACCAGAGGTACTGGACAAAATTGAGCTGCTAGAGTCATGACAGGTTTATGTCTTGCCATCCAGTTGTGGTTGTGAGACCCCTGGACCCCGTTCACCCCCTCCCCTCCCCC
>BLKM01011478.1:314680-370182 GCA_013340265.1 Coptotermes formosanus | reverse complement strand
CGCCCCACCCAATATTTGTAATGCCATCACTTGACATCCAAGCTCCTTTGCCATCAGTGTCAAAAATTAGTTCAGGTATTTCTTCGGGTGTCAGTGACCTTTATTATTTAGCCACCACTCACACCACTGGGAAATGCTTTCTGAGAAGAAATAATAAACTCCCTCAGCAATATTGCTTGTGTAAACTCGGCAACAAGTCTGAGAAATGCAAGGCAGTGTCTCGAGCTCTGAAGGGGGGCCATTCAAATGAAAAGGTTGCAGAGAAAGGTCTGCTTATTGCTGTTTGTCACCACATTATCATTGTAACCCTAGAGCTGTGTAGCTGTGTATTGACACTCTCCAGACTAAACCATTAGTCATACACAAACACACCCAATGAACACAGCAGGAAAAATAAAGCAAGTTTCACCTTCTTCCCACAAACTTCCTTACTGGCCGTTGGTACACACAGCATCATATGCACAGGGATAACCGGGTTCTATCCTGGAGTAAATAGGCTGGAGCATCAAGCTGACCAAAGAAATGTCTACTGCGGTGTTAAAAATGCGTGAAGCTATATTTTGCTCCTCTGTATGTTTCCATGGCGTGGAGAGCAACGTATTTAAATGGCTGGCGCTCTCGCTGTCCCTTATAAAGGACGCTGGAGCCTAGAGGAGTTTTATATGCCATCCTGTATAGAGGACAGAGGTACCCTAAAGGTTAATGTCAGCACCAAATGCAGGTGCATTGCCAAGTTCACACCCAGACCACCTTACCCCTGCCTGATGTGCATTGAGTAGTTGGCTGGGTGGGCCTCAGAGCTGGGTTGGGGTTTTGGAGAAGAGAAAAGTCTCTTGCCCTGGCTCCACCTGTAGATGTAATAATGAACCATAGGTGAAATTACCATAATAAACGTAAAATGGTAGTCAAATATGATACTTTTTCAATTAATGCACTGTTTTTAATGTCTCTACATTAACACACTTATAATATTTTCACATCTTAGTCCAACATGTTTCGATCCTACAAGATCACCATCAGGGACTCACTCGAAGTTAGAAAACTAAAAGTTACACTCACAGCTTTTTCAGTATATGTTGTAGAGCCATAAATAATTTGTTAACATGAAGTTTTTCTTGTGTGTGGATCTCTGTGGTTACACTGAAAAGGTCAAAATTTAAAAACACTAGATCAATTAAAGTATAAAAAATAGTGTAACAAGTTTACATAAAAGTTAATTAAAAACTAAAAGTTAAAAATTGATTGCGTTAAACTATTAAGTTGTAGAACAATGGTAAGGTAAAGGTAAAGCAATCCCATTACATGCCTGGACAGGCCCAGAGGGTCGCAGGAGGTTGAGGCTCCCAGATTTCAAGACAGTCAGCATGTGAAGGTGGTAAGGTTGTCAGCCCTACAAACTGGCTGCCTTTACTCCCCAGGAAATATTCCTGGTACTCATTTTTGTTAGAGGCTGAGTTGACCCCAGGGCCATAGTGTGGCTGGAAGGATCGTGTCAATGAAAAATTCCAGTGACACCATCACGAATTGAACCTGTGACCTTCTGGCTTGTAGTACAGTGCCTCAACCAACTGCGCCACCATGTGCCCCTTGGAACAATGGTTGCAAGGTAATTATACTACATACCTGTGTGTTTGGCATTGGATGTGATACATACCTACGAGTATAATTACCATTGCAACCAGCGTTCTATAATTTAATAGTTTGACGCATCCAATTTTTAATTTTTAACTTTCAGTTTTTAATTTTTAATTAATTTTTATGTAAATTTGGTACACTGTTTTTATACTTTTAATTAATCTAGTTTTTTTAAATTTTGACTTTTTCAGTGTAAACATAGAGATCCACACACAAGAAAAACTTCATGTTAACAAATTATTTCTGGTTCTACAGCATATAGTGAAAAAGCTGTGAATGCAGCTGTTAGTTTTTTTAACTTTGAGTGAGTCCCTGATCATGCTCCTGTGGGATCTAAACATGTTGGACTAAGATGTGAAAATAATATAAGTGTGTTAATGTACAGACATTAAAAACAGTGCATTAGTGGGAAAAGTATTGTATTTGAATAATAGTCATGCATGGGATGAGCAATATAAAATAAAGTGGTAGTGTTTACTCTCTGGTTATGTGAACTAAAACAACCCATAAGGGGAGGCGTATTACTGCATGAGACATGACATTCTGACATCAGTGACTATGAAGACTGTTAAAGTTGCATGTGCTCACAGAGTGAAGGTACTGTTACACGAATTATGCAGAATTTTTGCTGTGTTTTTGTTGCAGAAACACCAGCGGAAATCAATTGCTCGCAAGTGCAATAAGTGTACTATGTGGTTTGTTCACAAGGGCATCCTGAAAGAGCACCAAATTAAGGACCACAGTAGCTTCAAGGGTGTTCCTGGTACTTTTGTTGATAGCCTTTATGCCTGGTCATGCATGTTTTTGGGTGTATGTTAACTGGTGAAGAAAAACTAGCGATTATTTTATGTAGGTGTAAAATTTTATCTCTCACCATGTGGAAAGACCGTAAATTGAGATTCTTTGAAAACAGTGTGCAAAGAATAGTGTGTGGGCCTCATGGAGAGGCACAGATAAAGAAAATTACATAACGTGAAGCTTCAAAATTTGTGCCTTACTTGGGTGATCAGATGAAGATGGGAAAGATAACAGGCATTTGGGATGCATATAACTGGTACTAAGTACGTAATAAATTTTATTCAGTAACCTGAAGGGAGAAAACCAGTTGGGAGATCTGAGTGTAGATCGGAGGATAATGTGGCAGTGGATTAAAGGCTGGGTTTAAGTGCCTGAATATAGCATAAAGTATTGGGGTCTTGTGGGCATTGTGATGTGCCATAATGCTGCATAAAACATGGTTGACAGCTGAATAACTGTCAGCTGCTCCTTCAGTGAATGGGTGACTGGTTTTTTCACTTTAGTCAATAAGATTGTGTTCCTCGTTCCTCATTCATAAGTTTTGAATGAAATTTTATGGCAGTCTTTACTGCTGATACAATGAATGTTATGCAGCAACCAGTTGATTATGCCGTGGGGAATGTTTTTTGTGTGGGCGTCATGGGTGCAACCCATTTGTGTGCTGTATGGTATGGTGTAGTCATACATGTATTGCTTGGAATGGATGCCAATCAGCATCCTTCATCCTTACTTGAGAAATACACATTTATATATTAATGCAAATAGTCTGAGTGGAGTATGCACATAAAAAAGCATAGACTTTGTCAAGTAGTATATTAGACAAAGGTTGTGCATATTTATATGCATTCTTCATTTCGACTGTCTTGAGGAATGAAGAACATTGGGAGGCTTTAGGCAGCATTTGGTACAGTACACACCATATTTACTGAACTGTGAGATGACAGTCTTCATTTTGGAAGGAAGTACCTATATGTATATTAGCCAGGTTTTTATGTCGCGTGGTGTTTTCGTGCTCCTTATTCTGAAATTAATAGTCATCACAGGTGATATTATGTTGTTACTGTAGTAATAGCTTCACTAAGTTTATTAGTCGCTGCCAACATGTTCATCACAGGAAGAAGGGTATTGTTCATTATCTTTTCAAAGGATGTATCATCAAATTTTCTTAACAGGATTTCACTGTATGTGGAACCACAGTGTTAGTAAACCATCGCCATCATGTTTCATTGAGAATGTTTACAAGCACACGGTTTAGATATATGCATACCATAAAATTTATTGTGGTAACAAAATGAGTGTGTATAGTAACTCTGGATGTTGTATGTCACAGGAGTGAAACCATACGTGAATCCGACAGGGGTTGATATAATGATGCCTTTACCTCCAACATCCCAGTTGCGAGGCCCAAGTACCCAGAAGAAACAGCCAGACAGGATGAAATCGTCTACAAATTTTGCAAACAAGATGTTTGAGCCACCTCTTGCAATATATGGTGTGCAGCCAGGTGCCACGTGTTGTGAGTGTGAAGCAGAGTTCCTTGGAGAAGATCACTTTCCGTGAGTGTCATAACGTAGCAGTTTCTTATGCATTTAAAAACTTACATTCCAGAAAATCTTTCTGAACTGTCTGTAACCTTGTTCTTTCAAAGACCCAACTTTCCCTTTAACTGCGCTTGATGTGCAACACTACCTTCCACAGTTTAGCTTTATCCTATGTTCAAGCTGTTGCAGTGCTCTGTATGGTTTGAATTCTTTCTGTAACTCAGTTTCTGCAAGTCGGATCTTTTCTGTTGGCGTCTTCATTCTTTTCCACCTTAGCGTGTTTTCCCTTTTCTGTTTCTGATTTCCTTTGTACCTCATTTACTGTGTGTGCATTTCTGTCATTCCACCATGTGACCATGCCTATATAATTTTCTTAAGTATTTCCTATATAGGAAGTCTTTCAACAGACCACTGAAAATAAGCCTCTGAATGTGGAGGAAAGTGTAAGAATTATATCCACTTTTATATTTTGATGCTGAGCAGCTATTTTGAAATACTTCCATTAAAAAGATCACAAATATGTATTATCAGGGCACCTTGGGTATATACAGTTACATGAGTGCTACAGAAAAGTTCATGAAACACATGATAGTGGACCACAAATATGAGTCCAAAGTCATTTGTTACTGGCAAAGATGCACGTTATTTGTTCGTCTCACATTCTTGTTACCCAAGTCCTCATTGCTGATTATGTCACAGCACATTATCATCTCTTGCAAGAAATCCTGAGAACTATATTTGAAGTTCAGATGTTGCTGCAGCATCTCTGTGATATGCTGCAGTTAATAAAAAGTTCCCAACAAAGACATGGAACTGAAAACGAACAGTTCTGTGTGTCGCTGACAAGCAATAGATCAGTCACTGGCTGTGGAACAATTTGCCTTTTGAATGTAGGAAATGGGAAATTGTTGTATAAGGACTGAAGAAGATAAACTTCTAAAGTGGGAGGACTGTTTACACAAGAACATTACTTATGGGAATATTTAGCATTCTTATGGGAATTTTGGCAGGACTTCAGAAATCTAACTTCTTACCCAGGAGAACTTTGTATCTGGGAAGTGCTAGATGTATTTCGTCCCTTCATCTCATGTCTCCTCTATTATTGCTGAAATTGGACTTCACATTTTCTGACTGTTAGATGTTATCAATAAAATGACTGTTATCAGTTCTGAGTATGTATGTATATAGATTGCATATTAACAGGTCTAGTGGACATGAGACCTTGTTTTTTTAAGGAATATACCCGTTACTACTATGCATGTATTATTATTATTATTATTATCATCATCATCATCATCATCACCATCACCATCATCGTCTCCTTTATGCAGGGTATTCACACTTATATACCTGAGACAAACAATGTTTCTAGGGTATACAGTGTCGCAGCTATTCCATGCGTACTGTTAATGATGCATATAATGCTGTCTTCAGTATTAAGTTCTTTAGTGCTTCTACATTAGCACTTTCTACAGTATGTGTGCTGTGCCCAATGTAGCTGTTTTCTGTAGTTCCTTGATATCATGCTTTCCTGGTATGCTGCTCAGGTATTTTCTGAAGAATTTTGAAATGGTTCCCCTTGCTGCTATTATAACTGGCGTCACCTTTGTTTTTACATTCCACATGCACTGGATTTCTGTTATAAGGTCTTTATATTTTAGAATCTTCTCGGCTTCTTTCTTTATCACATTTCTGTCTCCTGGGATTGCCATGTCAATTAGCATACATGTTCCTTTTTCATTATCCAGGATTATGATGTCTGGTTTATTGTTGGAGGTGGTTCTGTCAGTTTGCACTCGTCGAATCCATAATATGGTTACCATGCCCACTTGACGTGTTTCTACTGATTTTGGTACATGTTCATACCAGAGTTCACTGTCTAATTTTACCCCTAGTTCCTTACATATGTTGAAGTGTAATTGAGCACACACTCTATCATGTTGCTTGATGTAGTGTTCCTTTGCCAATATTGGGCATATTGACATAATGTGGTCAACTGTTTCCTCAAATTGGTGACATAATCTTTATTTACTATCTTCTTCTGTTTGCAATATTTTTGTTGCATGGTATTTTGTTTATAGTGCTTGGTCTTGTGCTGCCACCATTTCACTTTCTGTTTCTGCTTTCAGGTCTCCATTTGACAGCCAGAGGAACATGTCTTCCTCGCTAATGAGCTGTTTATCAATGCTTCTAATGTACTGGCCATGCATTACTTTGTTTTCCTGTTTTTCCTTTAAGGACTCTGCCAATCTTGCCTTTGTGTTTTGTATTCCATCTTGTTTCATGTCCTTCTCGTTAGATTGACTTAATGCATCTGTGATCTTCGTTGCTGCTTTAACTGTTGAATTCATATGTGGTTGACTGCTGTCGTGGCTTCTTATAATATTTACAAACTGCTCTTCTTTATACTTTTTGTTAAGATATTCTGCAGTATTGATTATCTCTGTTTTATATGCTCCTTCAATTTGTGACAGGCCTCTTCCTCCTTTCCTCTTTACATACAGCCTATCTATATCAGCTTTAGGATGATGCATTTTGTACATTGTTAACCCTTACACTACGAATGGCGACTGTTGTAGTCGCGCAGGGGGCATTTAAATGGTCTGTCTGGGACGAATGATGACCTCAGTTGTCGTCAATATTGTGTCGATTTGGAAGCATTTTTTTTTTTCACCCCTAACCCACGTACCTCTCGGGATTTCTGTGTGGTATGTTCCCTGAAGGTGAGAGCTGGTATGTGCAGTTATAAACGTTCCCTGTCCACCCCTGTAAGGCCTCCAGCAGTCGCGATATACATGTCAACACATCGGCAAAGTGCGCATTTCTCAGCTGAGTAATACCGTTCTGCAGAAGGAGTGTTTTGTTTATCAGTCACACTGGAGTCGTGTGTGGGTTGAATATCAACAGTGTGCTATGAAGCCAGTTACTAATTGACAGCTGAATGGTTTTCAGTGGCGTACTGTAACACGTATTTTCAGACTGAACTAATACAAAAATACCGGAGATGTCCATGAAAATCTATGTGTACAGCTACAGGAGGGCTCACAGGTGTGTCTGTTGTAGTTCTGGGGCATTCTGTAGGAGTTGTGTGGCAGAAATGTGTAACACAGCCGTCTAATACACTAAAAACTTTGTGTTCAACCTTGAAATACGTGGAATTTTTCACAGCATTTACATTGTAGGCTTAGATCCGTTTTGCTGTCATCATATAAGTCGGTCGTTAGTTAGGGTATTAGATTTATGAGGGCACAGGAATACAAAACCGTCTTTGTAACAGTTAGACCAGGGTAGTGTTCAGCAAGCAGTAGCAATAACAAAAGTGACGGACCTGTTGAGGAGGAGGAGGTGGAGGAAGGAGGAGGAAATGGAAATACATGGGTCCACTGCTTGGCACAGCGAAGCTAGGACAAGGTAGTAACCCATCCAAACAAATGACCTTCAAAAGGTGAACCCGTACAATGTTTCACACATAGCGCTTACATTGCTACAGCTGTGGTTAGACACAAACATTCTTATGACGACACAAGCGCATTCTTCCTGCCATGGACACGAAGGCTTGATAATCCAAGCCATTAGAGACTGACAGAGACCAAACCAAGGCAAGGAATATGACTCACCATGGAAAGTAAAGACAGTCTTTTGAAACATTCAACCAGGCTTATGCTAAATTCTGTAACCCCTCAGAACATTTGGCAGTGGACAAAGTAATGGTAAAATTCAAAGGCAGGGTTATATTCAGACACTATATTTCCAGAAAAAGGAAAAATTTTGGTACCGGAATTTATAAACTGTGTGCCGAATCAGGTTATACACATGACATGAGAGTGTACTTGGGTAGAGACTCATGCTGCGAATCTGACGACATGAGTGCAACACACGCGTGGCGCCATCTTTTGCGGACTAGCACACGAAAACTAATTTGTGTAAATAGTGCGGGCGAATGTGTATGTGTGTGATGATAGAAGAGTGATCAAAGGTGCCACGCATCTTGTGCAGCAACCAGAAATATGTGAATAATAAAATATTTACCCCACATTTTATATAATGCATGTAATTTGCAGGACTAAATTTATTGTAAAAATTCGTGAATATTTTTTCCCGAATTCACCAATTCATAAACAAACTGTGAAATTTTTTTTCATTAAATTTGAACGAAAAGTCTATGAGATATGCTTTTTTATCTAAGCGCAAGTGTTAGAAATTAAATGCCCAGAGAAAAACCTCGGCTGGGGGACCTGCGCCAGGGGATTTAATCGCAGAGTGAAAGGGTTAATATCTTCCTGGTTTTCCTATCAATTTTTTTAATTTCTTCTAATCTCCAATTAATTATACCAGAACTGTATCTTAATACTGGGATGGCTAATGATCCAATTGCTGTAATTTTGTTTTTGGCATTTAATTCAGATTTCAGTATCATTTTTATTCTCCTGGTGTGTTCCTTTTTCAGTCTTTCTTTCATTTGCTGATGTTGTATGCCGTCACTTTCCTCAATCCCAAGGTACTTGTATGTCTTTCCCTGTTCAGGCTCTTGTGTTTCTCTGCTGATGTCCACTACTAAATTTTGCGAATGGACTAGTTTTGCTTTCTTAAATACAATATTTGCACACTTGTCGAGCCCAAATTCCATGTGGATATCATCACTGAAGGTTGTGACCATTTGTATCTGTTTTTTAAGCTCTGCTTCTCATTTGCCTAGCAACTTCAAATCATCCATGTAAAGCAGGTGGGATATTTTTGTCTTTGTTGTGTGCTCTTCATATCCCATGTTCAGCCTGTTCAATTGTTCTGTGAGGGGAATTAAACAAATGCAAAACAACAGTGGATATTCCACATTGTATTTCTATCTCTTCCGTTTCTGTTAGCATATTTTCTGTGTGTACGGGCATCCTTGTCCTCCAATGACTCATAATTTCCTTAGTAAATGATATAATTTTATTATTAATCCCAATTAGCTCAAGAGATTTGATTATCCAACTGTGTGGTACCCTGTCAAAAGCTTTCTGATAATCAATCCATGCCATACACAGATTTTTCTTTCTGCGTTTGCATTCCTGTAATATTGCTTTTGAAATTATCAATTGATCTTTGCATCCTTTTGATCCTCTGCAGCACCCTTTCTGTTCTTTGGGCATCAGATTTTGGCCATTAATATGCGTTTGCATCCGTTTGCTTATTATTGATGCAATAAGCTTGTATATTGTAGGCAGACAAGTTATGGGCCTGTAGTTCTTCGGTTTTTCAGTGTTTTCGTTTTTTGGAATAAGTAACATTACTCCTGCTGGTAGCCACACCGATGTTTGGTCTTCTTCAATCAGTTTGTTGAAAAGTGTTGCTAAATATTTGTGTGTTGCCGTCAGTTGTTTAAGCCAGAAATTTGGTATTTGGTCTCTTCCAGGAGCCTTCCAATTTAGCGTTGTTCATAGTGCCATTGTGACTTCTGTTTCAGATATTGGTCTCCATTCCATACATAGATTTTGCTGATGCTGGTTTTTGATCCAGTACGCTTCTTCATTATGCCAAACCTTTTCCCTGAATATTGTTCTCCGAAAGTTCTCTATGTCCTCTTTCCTGGGTGCTTTTTTCACATTGGTATTTGTGTGTCTGAGAAGGTTGTAAAATTTCTTGTAGTCTGTTCTAAACATTTTATTTTGGTAATACTGTTTTTGCCTTTTCTTATATGTAGACATTCGCTGTGTCTTTGCTGATACTTTTTGTTTAAGCTCTTCAATCACTTGATCCAAATTTTCGTTCATCTCTATTTTACATTTTCTAAGTAATCTCTCTCTTTTCATATTGTGTGTGTTTCTATCATTTCTTTTTATTTCTGCCAAAGCTGATAGTTCTTTCCTGATGCCATTTATACTGTCCTGTATTCGTATAACCCATGGAGGTGTTTCTGGCCTCCGTGTTTCTGATTTATGGCTTCGTGTTCCATTTATTTATTCTGTAAGACCCGTTGCTGCGGCATAAATGAGGTGGTTTAACTCAGTCATATTCAGGTCTTTACCTGCTAGTATTTCTACCATTGCTTCATTCGCAGTTTTCATTATTTCTTTTACTTTAAACACAATTTGGAGTTTCTGTAGTCTTGGTCTTTCGTCAATTTCTATTTGTGTCACCTATGTACTTTCAATTTTTTCTTTTAATTTGCAAGTAATACTCCTTTGTTGATGAATTTCCATTTCTACTACTGTTTTAGGTTCTGAATTCTGCTTCTTCTCCTCGTCATTTATGGTATACAGTTGCTCTGATTGTTCTTCTTCTCTTTCATTTAAGTGACTTCTCTGAGACCCTTGAAGTTCCTTCTTTATTCCTTCAATCTCCAACTCTGTTATTTTTTTGTTCTTCATGATATAGTTTTTCTGGTTCATAGGTTTCTTTGCATCCATGTACGTTCTGCATTCTGGGTTTCATTGTCTCCATATTTCATACAGCTTCTTGTAGTTTGCTGTGAAATATTGTTTGCAATACATATAGCACCATATAACTTCTCTAGTTTCTTCTTTTGTCCAAGCTGTTCTTTGTTTTACCTCTGTATGTTTGGTTATATCTTGGGCTTCGTGGCTTTGACTGTGAGTGAGTGGTCTGCCTTGAGTCACCTCATTGCAGTAACCTTCCTCAGCGGTGGAGTTCATGGTTTCCTGCTACTCCTGATGTTTCCATTCCTGGTCTCCAAGAATAGCTGCTGTTCATTTGTATTTTTTGGGTTTTGTTTTCTGTTCTTATCCTTCATCGTTGTCCCACAACTAGCTAGGGTTTGTAGGGTCCTTGTAGCAGAGCCCCTCTTACGACAATAAGGCTTTGTGAAACTGGGTTCGGCAAGTGCCCTGAGTTCACCGTTCGTGGTTTCTAACCTTCCACCTCAGATGCTTCTGGAGTCTCTCAGCACGGTTGTTTACACCTTAGGCTCCGGGATTTTTTTTTCGAGGTTTACTCCTCTAGACCCGCCGTGTTCTATTTAAACAGGCCCACCTCTGGTCGGATGTAGTTAAACACTACACATAGGTGGTCTTGTGTGCAGAGAAGTGAATGGCTTATGCCTCAAGTTGCGCTGCTGCACACCTGGGTTGGTGAGGACCAGTGCAGAGTCAAACCCATACAAAGATGCTACCTCTCCCATACCCCTTGAGCCATTATCATCATCATCATCATCATCATCATCATCATCATCTCCTTTATGCATGGTATTCACACTTATATACCTGAAACAAACCATGTTTCTAGGGTATACAGTGTCGCAGCTATTCCGTGTGTACTATTAATGGTGCGTATAACGCTGTCTTCAATATTAAACTCTTTTGTGCTTCTACATTAGCACTTTCCGCAGTATGTGTGCTGTGCCCAATATAGCTGTTTTCTCTAGGCCCGTGATATCGTGCTTTCGTGGTATGCTGCTCAAGTATTTTCTGAAGGATTTTGAAATAGTTCCAGTCGCTCCTGTTATAACTGGCATCACCTTTGTTTTTACATTCCACATGCGCTGGATTTCTATTATAAGGTCTTTGTATTTTAAAATCTTCTCGGCTTCTTTCTTTATCACATTTCTGTCTCCTGGGATTGCTACATGAATTAGCATACATGTTCCTTTTTCATTATCCCGGATTATGATGTCTTGTTTATTGTTGGGGATGGTTCTGTCAGTTTGTTGTTGTTGCTGCTGCTGCTGCTGCTGCTGTTGCAGGCTCAGTGACAATAAATATCAACACAGTCACTTTTATTATGCACTATAAGTAATGGTTCGTAACAGTGCAAGTTTGTAACTGAAGTTCTGTCTGACGCCACCTTGCTTCTTTCTTGTCGACCGAGGTTTTGAGAGATGGGGCTGCGACATACTAGCGCGTGACAGTATACCATGGACATTTTATCATTCTGACAGATTATCACACCAACGTTTTATCATGGCGACTGTTTATCACAGCATAATTCGATCACACTGACATTTGATCACGCCAACATTATGTTACAGTGACAAATTACCGCACAGCAAATTAAAGGGACGCTAAACAGCTTAAAGCAAGCCTTTCCAGTTGGAGAGACAGATTGAAGCAATATTATTCTAGGGATTTAAGTGAGTTAAATAAGTAAATATAATGAACAACATAAGAAACCTTTTGGCCAGCCATAAATTTTGTTTTTTGGCCATTCAACTGAGGTGTCAGTTGGTATCACCCAACTGGAGGGTGATGTAAACATTTTATTCACACATTCGAGTTTGTGAACCTTTTCCCAATGAAAATCTATCAAAATTATTTCAGGGAGGAAATTGATGCTAACCAGTGTAATTAGTTCAGTTTAATAATTTAATTTGTTTGTTCCACTCTGCATTTTAAATTATTCCATCTTTGTGTTGCACCATGACCACTCCATCACCATCAGAACATTTTTTGTACACTTCCTTGATGATTTCACATGCTTTTTCTCCTACTGCTGCTGGTATGTTTTTAACAGCTTTTGTTCCTTCATTAGCCCAATTTTGTTCTTTGGTATTTTTACCTTTTGGGTTTGGAAATCACTAACTTTTTTTTGTGTTGTGTTTAAGTACCTTTTCTCTTTGATGTTATGCTTGCTATTAAAGTCTGCCACCAACATCAATGTTTGTGGTCCACAGAGGCTACTTGACATGCTCAAGGTGTCGTTTCGCAACATGCTGCGGCAAGGCCATGGTGGAACACATTGTGGTCTTCCATGAGTCGGGTAAAACAACACCTGAATTCACACTAGGGCGAATGGTGCAGCTTCCAGCAGACATGTTCTGTGTGTGTGGGTTCAAGACTTACAGTGGCAATAGACTGGGTAAGTTTTACTTTAGTACTGCTTGTTGCATATGAGTGTGGCACAGCTGGTTCACGACCAGAAGATTTACTTTGTTTATTCACATGGTTCGTGTGGAACCCTTCTGTAACAGGCAAACTGAGTGGCCTTGAAAGGCTATGTGTATGGCCACCAGGAGGGTAATAATACCTGGAAAACGAGTTGTTCCAGTGGGGTAACTCCCATACCTTCCATTGTGGCTGGTTTTGAATCTAGCATTATTCTTATTAAGTAGTATGGCATCTGATTGAGGTTCTTCATTTCAGCCCTTTTTGATACTTTTGCTAGCATATTCAGAGGCACGAAATATTCCCACAGTTTAATATCCCAGGAGACCTCCATCCTTTTTTACAAATCTAAGTTTCTTAAACATTAATGTGAATTTCCATGTTATGTGTTGGTGTTCAGTTTCATGATGTAAAAGTTGTCAAGTGTATAGTGTCCTCTGTGCGTTTATGTTTTGGAAACCTTTTTGTGCACGATAAAATTATTGTCTGCTGTGCTGTTAAATTGGAGGCTTCTGTTTGAATGATGTGTGGCGCTAGACATGCATTTGTAGTGTAATGTGCAGGTATTATTATTATTGTTATTATCATCATCATCATCATCATCGTCATCACCACCATCATCATTGTCGTCGTCGTCATGATTATCATCATCATGGCTGTTGCAGCAAACCATTTGGCGAAGTGTGAGCGTAAGAGTGCTTACCCCACTCCTGCCAAAGCTAAAGCTGCCACCATCCAGTCAGCTTCCTTTCCACCACTGGTCACATTAGACGACGCTGACAATGCTGGTGAAGATCCCAGTGATCAGTGGCTGAAGGCCTTTGTTCCAAGTCGCAAGGAGGAATCTGGAGAGGGCAGTAAGGATACACCAGACAAGAAGCAAGCCCCTCAAGCTGGTGGGTGAAAGGAGCTCATTGCATAAGTAAATCTGATTACATAAAATACCAAGTGATTTACCGTATTTACCTAAGATCGTCCCTATTCAAAATCTTCAGTGTTCAGCAAAATGCTTGTACAGACCATGCTTTGCTTTCTTTATGACAGAGAAGGTAAAAATTCTCTTCTTATATTCAGGTGAATACAGTATGCACATCATTGTTGCAGAAAGTGGAGACCCCCCAAGTATGCTTAACATCCTGGGTCTGGTGCGCAAACCTTCAACAGATGAGTCGAGTCTTGATCGTGCCCCATCTGACAGTGAAGGTCTGCCTGACAGCAAAACAGAGCAGTTACAGGCTGCAGAAATCTCAGAACCACCAAAACATGAAAACGGTGAAGTCCTTTCATCAGAGTTGACAGGTAAGTGCAAGTTGAAGGGGACAGTGCTCACTCAAAGTTCTGTAGTGTATTTCGTAAACGTTCTCCTGGAACCAAAAGCATACACAGTGTGAAGTAGAGCATCGATTATCCGAACTAATTGGACTGAGGAAGTGCGGTTAATCAAATTATTCGGATAGTCAAACATGCATGAGAATGCCCAATTTATACCAAGCAAATGCTTTAACCAGCTTAGTAATATTTCAGTATAGTAACTAGTAATTTGAAATTATGGTATGTGGTAACTTTTTTTACTGGTGGTGGTTTGGGTAATTGATGGTTTGGATGGTTCATGCTCTACTGTATTTAATTTTTAATTTCTGCAACCTTAGCAGGTGCATTTTAAACTACTTTGTTTTTGTTTTTGTTGTTGTTGTTGTTGTTGTTGTTGTTGTTGTAGGTGCACATAAACTGAGCGGACATATGGGAGGTTGTGTGTCTCGATGTGTATGCTTGTTTCAGCGTGGAATTGCTGGACATATCTGATGAAATTGTACACTAGAGGTCATTACAGGAAGTTGTAGTGGGATTTCGGTTTTTCTAAAGCTCAGAGAAGTACTGATTTCTACTCTTTACCAGATACTGTTAGGGTGGTTAGCTCAAGGATGATGGAATGGGTGGAACATGCGACATGCATGGAGATGTGTACAGGATTTTAATGGGAACACGAACGGAGAAGAGACTGCTTGGAAGATCTAGGCATAGATTCAGAGGTAATGTTAAATGGATTGTAAAGGACCAGAATGGGAGGGTGTCGCTACATCTGGCTCAGGGTAGGGACCAGTGATTGTACATTGTCATGTACAAGGAGATAGTATTGTAATAGATCTTAAAGAAGTAAGAGTAAAAGTAGGTGTGCATCAAGCATTTAAGTATTGTACTTGTCAGACAGACTGTCACACCCTAGAACTGATTTTGTAAGAGGAACAGTTCAGGATACCATTTAAATGGTAGTATTCCTCCTTAGGATTGTGTTTGTTCATCTAAACTTGCATTCTGCTCCCATGGACCAGAATGATTTGTTTTGGGACAGAGTCAGTTTGCATGTGTAGTTATATTTCAGGCAGAATTTTATATTCAAATTCATCACAGGAGAAACTTCGTGCTCATTGTATTGAAGTGTGTTTTTACTACCGACACAGTGGTTGTGAATGAGTAACTGGGAAGGTTTTGGAAGGAAGCAGTTGTGGTTTTTTCCTAAGGTACTATCCTAACATGTTCCATGAAGGACAGAAAGAAACTGTGAAGTGGCCACACTCCAGCCACATTTCAAACTCAGACACAGTATCAAATGAATGCTAAGCACTGAGCGACAACACCACTGAATGAGAAATGTTTCAAAAAGTCTTCTGGTGTAGGACAGTGGTGCGTTATCTACATGTGTCCCACAGACTCAGTCTGTTCTTGTCCATAATAATTTTACATTTTCTCTGCAGGTAACGATGAAGGTGAGAAGGTTGCAGAAGAAGGGGGTGAGGAAAAGATGGAAGTGGATCAGGTGGAAAGCCATAGCAGTCAGCCAATAGCTCCCAATAATACAGATGGTATTACTTCTGCAGGAGAGACGTTACCAGGTGACAGTGACCCTACAGAGGAGATGTTACTGGATGACAATGCACCAGGAGATGAGACTTCACCAGGTGACACTGCATGTGCAGAGGATGCTTTACGAGATGACAGTCCTCCTTCTGAAGGTATGTCAGATGACAATGCTCTGGCAGAAGGGGTTTCACCAAATGACAATGCCCCTGCAGAGGAGATGTTACCAGATGACAGGATGACTCCAGTAGATGCAGAAGAAAACTGCCTGGCATATGAGGCACAGGACAACAGGCAAACTTCATTCCAGTCAAGTGTAACAGTAGAAAGTAGGTTGTCCCCTCACCCAGAAGACTGTGGAGTTTCCTCTCCTGTGACAGAAGGTGAGATCAGAAGTGTGCAGCCTCCAGTTGACACTGAAGAAAGTGTAGCTTCACCAGTGTGCAATGAGAATGAATCATCTGAAGAAATGAAGGACCATAGTGAACTTTGTCAAGAGGGTGAACCATCAGGTGACAGAGAAGTAAGATCACCAACTAGCAAAACTGAAGTGGCATATGCAGAAGACATAGCTGCTGTCGCCCCAGTTAATAATGAAGTGCTCCCATTGTCAGGGGAGAAACTTCCACATACTCCAGCAGAGAGTACAGATACATTGGTAGCAGGAAACATAGTTCCTTTATTACAGGAGAAGGCTGGGCTAATCTTAACAGAGGAAAATGCAGGAGGGACTGAATAAATGCCAACAAGTGTTTCTGAATGAAGAGTTTTGAGTTCCAATACTTTCGTGTCATTTTCTTTCGGAAATAGTGTATATCATTCCAGAGGGAACAGAGTTGCAACTGGACATGGCTGCCTGTTACTGCCACCTTACTGCAGGAATCTTTATCTAGTTTTAAGTGTTTGTATTGGCATCCGCATTTTGTGTGTGTGTGTGTGTGTGTGTGTGTGTGTGTGTGTGTGTTTGCTGACATACTGGTATTAGATTTGTGTTGATACAAGTGTGTACATGTAGGGGAATATGTGAAATGAAACGAAATGAAATGTGTTTATTGAGTTGTGGTTGTTCTTTACATGAATCCATGCCTGCTTAACACCACGTTCTTGCAGAGCATAGATTCCTTGAAAACATGTACTTACATTGGTGTTCTCCCCCATTTTACCTCTTACATTGTACACTACTACTGTGTATTACTGTGCCATCACAATCTTTCCCATTGTCTCCATAAATGTTCTTAGTTTCTCATCTATTTCCCTGTAGCCTCCAGTAATAGTTGTGTTGTAGTGACTGCATTGTCCTATTTCCATCTATTTTCAGTAGATATTTTCAGATACTTCTATCTGTCCTACATGTGTGGACAGGTCAATACTTCATATTCATACTCTTATTCATACTCATCTGTTCACTTAATACGAGTTGTTTTCCCCACATTGTCTTTTCTGAACATTTTAATAACATAATTTTTGGCATCCTCCTGTCCTGAATACCGTCCTGATCCTTTCCAACCTCCGACATCCTCCTGTCAGCCATATTCTCATTGCGTACCACCATCGGTGGCAGTCTTTTTACCCCATGTGTGTTTCAGTTCACAGTAATATAAAAGAAATTTTGTAAATGAATACCTGCAAGTAAGTTTCATCTTTGTATGTCATTTTATCTTTCCTTAACTATTTTACATGATTTATATTGGTCTGCGCTTGAATGTGCCAAGTATATCATAATGTTAATTGTCTGTTTCTTCCTTCTGTTTCTTTGCCCATGTCACCAACTGTAAATTATTTTTATGCCATTGTTATCAATTCTGACTCTGTCTTTACCATCCATATGTAGGAAGCCCAAACAGACTTTGCCATCATACACAACACGTTTCCTCTTCTGCCTTCTCATCCTAAATCAAGTTCAGCCACCTTGTTTGCTGCACATTTGGGCATTGTTAGTATCTTCTTATAAAAGCTACTTCAGATTTTGTCTAATTTTTTCCACCTTCTGTCTTAAACCTCACACAGCCGCCCCCCCCCCCCTGCCCACCGAATAAATTATTCTAAACACACTTAACATCTCGTACACCATTTCAAAAATCTGCACTCAGTATATCAGACGTTCATGCTAAGCATTTTTTGGTGGCCATTAAAATCTGATTATGTTTCCTTGTGGTCTGGTTTTTTGTTTAGTTCATCATCATGCTCTGTTTTCTAATGTTACTTGTAAATTATTTAATTCACTTCTATTGTTTGGTCATTCATTGTCCATATCACATTTTTCTTCCATTTACCTGCTTTCTTAAATATTAGTATTTTAGTTTTATGCAAGTTACATTGCAGGTTTTATTCTCAGCAATATTTTCCAGCTGCAAATGGCAATCCCAGAATTTTCTTATTCCTGTTGTTGGTGCTTTTAAGTCATCTTTCCCCATATACTCTGTAATGCCATCTGTGAAAATATTAAGTAAATAAGGGCTCAAACTGCATCCTTGTCATACTCTTCTCTTTTGGTCTACAAGTTCTGTCACCTCACCTTACTTGCAGAAAATATTGTACTTCATTGTCTTAGTACAGTTCACTGTAATATAGCATATTTCTAATTACAGTATCTCATTTTAAACCAAAAAGATTTCCTGTGACTACAAAAAAGTATTTTTTGAGTCGATAAAGCACCGATATTATTTGCCCCATGTGACTCATGTGTTTGTCATTCTTTTTGTTATAAAAATGTTGTCTGTGGTTCATTTGTCCTTTACAAACTCTAATTGGAACTTCGACAAGGCCCTGTTATTCATTAGTCAGTGTCTTGGTCATAGCGATAAAAATGACAGTCCCCTGTAATTATCTGTATTCTCCAACTTCCTATTTTGAATTGGATGTATAATTACAATTCTTCTACCTGGAGGAAATCATTTTCTTGCTCTATTGCACATTTCTGTTAAGATATCAATTCTTTCCTTTGTAGAACTAGAACCATAGAGTTTCCAAACTTCGGCCAATATCCAGTCATAACCCGTGGCTTTTCTGTTCATTCAATACAAATTTTTCACTTGTGTTTAAAATCGCTATCCATTTCGTCTGTTTATTAACCTTAATGGACGAAAGGGACAGTGACTCATTGAATATCCATTCTTTCGTTTAAAAGGGTAAAAATTGTTCCCCAATAGCATTTCAATTGAAAAGAGCTGTGTCTGCAGCAGAAATGCGGCTTTTAAAAGCCCATACACGGGAAGTTAAATGCCCTTTGAGTCTTATATGAACTCTGTATTCACACTCAGTTTTAGGATAAACAGTGTTAGTAAGGCTCATGGATATAAGAAGCAATACCAGTTTTTATCACATTAAATGTAATAGTTTTGAAATATTTTTGGACTAAAATTTCCAAACTTCAGGAGTTTGGGGCAAAACTTGTCCTGTAACGGCCATAAATTTGACCTGGGGAGCTAAATCAGGGTCTGTTGAAAAGCTGATTATATGCCCTTTCTATTGATAATGTGTTGTAGGTTTATTACTGGGGAAAACTGTCAAGATTGACCTGGTTGACTTTGACATTAATCTCTGAATTTATTTTATTTCACTTAGCATTTAATATCCTAGCAGTACTCCAGAGTTACTCTGAGGCTGATGTGATCAGGAGTTGTATAGTGTTAGAATATATAATCGGACTGTTTCAACATGTCAAAGTGAATATTGATTAAAGGATGTAAGACTGCATACTAAATTCTTTAGCCAGGCAGCTGAATGTAAGTTGATTACCTTTCTAGTTGTCTAGGTAGGGTTCTTTACCCTACTGTTTAATGGGTGATCCATGACTAAAGCTGATCACAAATTGAATTGTTTCAACATTGCTTTGTGTGTGTGTGTGTGTGTGTGTGTGTGTGTGCACGCACACATGTGCATTCTTGTGTGCATATTTGTACCTTTGTTGCAGTTCTTTGGTTCATTTTTGTTAGAACTGGCATGTGAAGAGTATCTGGGATGCCCAAGCATGAAGATAAGTGAAAGATGGTGATGGACCAAGGTGTTGTAAGTAATTTCTACTTTTAAGTGCTGTCTTTGGTAGGACACATCATAACCATGGGAATTACAGCCTTATGTAACAAATCCATCAGTGTCTTTAAATTGCGTATTGTCTTTTTGAGTTGTACTGTATTCAGGAGACAAAACAGACAACATTTTTGCTTGTGGAACACCATTACTGACTGGCAGAAAGATATATGTGGTTTCTGGGTTTCACTGATTGGGATGGCTGGTGAAAATCCACTAATTTTTCTTCCTCTGTGTACTGTTCTGTTACAAGGATAACATTGATATAAGTGTGTATCTACTTTTTTAAATGATCCCTGTCCATGCATTGAGCAATTAGATATCAAAAGTAACAAATGCACGTAAGTGTATGGAAGTATATTACAAATACCATATACCTCCTACATGTTTTGGGCATTCGTGTGGCCATATTCAGGGAGGTGCATTTAAGAGAATAGATACATTGAAATATTACAGACATTTTTGAACCAATGCATAAATATAAGTTAAATATATATGTATAAATTTATATCTGTGCAGTGGTTCAACAACTTCTGCAATATTTTGGTGTATCTGTCCTTTGTAATGCATCTCTGTGAAGATGGCTACATGATTTGCCACGGCATGTGAGAGATGTATGGTGTGTATATTACGCTTTCATACACTTATGTGCATTTGTTGGTTTTGATATCTTATCTAAGTATCTGCTTGTTTTTCTTCAGTATGTTTCTCTTTTACTGCCATTTGATGAAGGAGCATTTACACTTCAAGATCTGCATAGCTTTTTGTTAATAATTAAATTCTGCAAACAAGTGTCAGCAAGACTTGTGGTAGTAAGTTGAATTGTAAGTTGATTCAACAGCATTATTTGTATTGCACATTACACTGTGTGGTATGAGATTCATAACTGAAATAAAGAGAGGGAAGTGTATGAACATCGAATGAATAATTTATTCATATAATATCTGCCTTCTTAATAACCAATAGAATGATCTGCCCTGATCATTTGATGGCATTTTGTAGAACTTGGCCGAGGAATTTAGTTGCACAAGAATGTACTTCTTTGAAGAAAGCAGCAAAATTGAAGTAATTAAAGTACAAGATATGTTGTAATTTCATTTGGAACTGCAGTATAGATTCAGTGTTTATATGCCGTATAATTCTGAACGATTGTTAGATTTGTGCTAAATAACTTTCAGTGCCAGACATTGTTAGTAACCATGAAATTGTGGTAAGTGATGTATAAAATCCTGGTAAGTTGTCTTTATTTGGATTTCTGTGTTTCCATGTCCCTTCTGTGCCCGCCACTGGCAGCTTTTTTTTATACTGATCATTTGATATTCTGCTGGAGAAGCACTGAATGCCTGAATGTGTGGAGATAATGAAATGTTACAAAAGCTTTTCTCAGGTGGTTTTTAGGTGTGCTTGCAAAATTGAGGAAAATGACTGTTAGCTTCATCATGTCTGTCCACCCACCTGCATGGAACAGCTTGGTTCCCAGTGGACAGATTTTTGTGAAATTTGATATTTGAGTATTTTTTGAAAATCTGTTGAGAAAATTCAAGTTTGATTAAAATCTGACAAGAATAACAGGTACTTTACGTGAAGACTTATGTACGTTTATGATGTGTTTCAAATCTTCTTAGCATGAGAAATGTTTCAGGCAAAAGTTGTATAGGAAATCAAAACACACATTTTATGTTTCATAACTTTTTCCTAAAATCGTGCAATTTATAAGATAATGTGGAAAAATATGGTAAGGGCAGTCAGGCCACAGATGACAATATAATACAGTGCATGCACTTTACATGCTGGATAATTATGTCTACAGACACTCAGAAGATGTAATACTTACTGCTTTTCCACGACAGCTATAGTTACACAGACGCACATCAGTGTTATGTTATACGCACCGTATATTGCCTGTCTGGTGTAGTTTGACTCCAAATATTTGCAAATATTTTCATGGGAATATAGCATGTTCAAGATGTAGGTAGTAGCTTTTTTGACCTTCTGTGAATTTTCATTCTGCAAATACAATGCAGAATTTAAAAGGTGGATGAAATTCAGTTCAACCTTTTTAGGCTGATTTCTAATAGTACATAGGTTATGAACCATGCTAGATTCATATGAGAGGCGAGTTACCATCATAGAAGTTCCAAACACGTTTTAAGAATGATGGTTTTCAGCTAGAGGCTTCAAAGTTTGTATATTTATTTTAACAGTTCGGGAGGGTTAGGATTGTCCTGTAAGAGACCTGTTTGAAACTTAATTACAATTTTGTGTATTGGATGCATCGGGCAACGAGTGTGCTGCCATGGTCATAAATATCAGAATATTGGCCAGTAGGTTTGTTAGTTTATGTAACAACAGGAAGTTTACATGTGAGACAGCCATAAGTCATCAGAAAATAGCACTAGGAACTTGAAATGTTAGCAGTAAATTAAGAATGATTACAGGATATGCACTGTCTAATGTAATCAAAATTGGTCTCTGGGACATGGGTGTTTGTACCGTTTTTATCAGATTAGAAACAGTTGAGCAGCAACTGCATTCTAGATGGGTTGTCATGTTCCCTGTGAGGTCCAGAGGCTAAAAGAGAAAGTTGAGCATTTACTGTGTTTTACACTTAGGCTTCTATGGTTGCCATGTTGACATCTTAACTGGGTGGCAACACTGAGAATAAAGAATGAATCAAGATTCCTAAGGTAGTAACAGTATACACAGTTAAAAAGAATAATGATCAATTTTAAATCTCTTGTTATGATACTGAGAAATCCATTAGTTTTTGTTGTGTAGTAATTCAAAGATTAAGAAATGCCATTCTTGGCAGGTTGATTCAGAAAAAGTAAGAGTATTAACCTTTTAAAGCCTAGTGGTAGCTTTATATACCAACAGGTTTAACATTCAAAAATTCTACATGGGGCAGACATTGCATTATGTGTTTTGCATGGATCTCGGAACAAACAGCAACTTTTGGCTTACACAACAATTTATAACTGACATGGAGAGTGTTTACAGCATGGTACGCACTGAGTCCGTATATAAAACAGACACACTTTGCCTTTAAAAGGTTAACTGTGTCTTACACTGTGGTTGCTATGCTCACTACATCGCATTATTTGTGTGAGGTACAGAGATTAAAGAAAACAGTTGACCATCTAGTGTGTTCTACATAAAGTTTGCTGTGGTTACTGTGTTGATGAATGAAATTAACGCTTGGATTGCTATAAGAATAAAGAAATAACTAATGAAAGAAGTTGTGCAGTAGCTTGTGAATGTGACAGCAGCAAGCATTTCAGTGCAATTTCTTGTCGGTAACTTTCTTTGGTAAATGGGCATATTCTGAGGACTGCTATAATGAATAATTTTATAATTTCAGTACAGTTTTAAGCAAATCCTAGATGATTAACAGGTGTTCCCTGTTTACATAATAGCTACTTAGATATGTGATACAGTATGCACTTTGTACTTTTCACAATTTTTAGAACTAATTGTTACTCTTGTGTTTTAATCATGTATGGAAAGTGTGGGTACCTGCTGACAGCGACATGAGCATTGCTGCAGTCGGATGCTTTATGGTGTATAAGAATTTGATAACTTGTTTCATCAGTACAAATTATAACAAGCAGGGCAAGTGTTAAGGCTAGTGCTCAACCAACTTCAAAAATTTCTTGCATATGTCATAGTGGTCCCTTCCTCCAGAAGATGGAAGGGACCTTATGTCAGTGTCTGGAAGATGGAGAGAGAGGATGTTATGGTGTCACACAAGGTGTATAAGGGCATGGAAGCAATTGATTGCCTCTTTGCACCAATTGCCGTGTCCTCCTCTTCAATGCATTCTGTTGCTTTGCCGTACTGACAACTTTAAATTAGGACACCAACACTGGGACTGTCATGCATCCTCTTTTCCCCGACATATCCTCTTTTTCGACCCAAAAATACTGGTATGGGTGGGTTTGTTTGATATGCTGAGAAAATCCCAGGTTTTTGACTGTTATTTCACTGAGTTTTTTGATATTTTATTAGTACTGAAAATGCAAAAAAAGAATATTTACTACTTTTTAAAGAAATGCATAATTATAATGTTATGTTAGCATTGTCCAAGTAAGAAAACATTATTTTGGCAGTTGAACTTTGGAATGTCTTGTTAAACTTAGGCGCAGAATTTATGAACAACTTTAACTCAGTGAAAAATATTGCTTAACCTTTTAAAGCCTAGCGGTAGCTGTACGTACCAGCAGGTTTAACAGTACAAAATTCTACGTGGTGCCCACATTGCGTTTATATGTTTTGTACGGATCTCAGAACAAACAGCAACTTTTGCCTTATAAAACATTAAGAGATTGGTTTTTATAACTGAAGTGGAGAGTGTTTACAGCGCGGTACGCACTGAGTCCTTATATAAAATAGGTACGCTTCGTCTTTAAAGGGTTAAAGAATGCCTCCTTCAGAATTGTATACCCATGAAATTTAAAGACCTCTGAGCAGAGAAACATTGAGAGGAACTTTTCTTTCGTGTAATTATGTCTATATATATGTCTCTGTTTTTAACATTCTTCACTGATATGCCTTCTTGTTTTATGGTCTGGTGCACACCAAGAATTTTTCGCTGGGTGGGCTGACCCTAAGGCTATATGTAATTTATATTTGATTTTAAAAGTAATGTTACTAAAATCATGTTATAACACTGTTCGCGACTGTATTTATATACATAAAAATATGACGACATGTTCCATGACCCAATCACAGTGTCCTATCATTATATTTCTTTAATTTTATTAATCTATTTGTCAGAATTCTAATGTACTAGTCATCAGCTGATTTTGGCTGAGGGGTAAATCATGTAGAACTTTTGATATTATAATATCTACAAACTCTGTGTTTTTTAAATTTGGGGTTGGGGGTCTGCAGCCCGGCAGCGTCCCCCACCCATTGTGTGCGCCCCTCTTCACGAGCGATAATTGGGAAATGCCCACTTTTCTTGTGATGAGTATATGGTAACTCTAACCAACACAAATGTTTCGCGTTTATTAAGTGGTTTAGCTACATGTCGTGTTTCGTGTGTGTTTTGTTCCCCGAACGCGATTTTTCCAATAGAATTAGGCTGCAAGAGAGAGAAAGAGATCAGTTGGTGAGGAAACTTTGAAAAATGGCGATGTGAGAGGGCCTAAGAAGCACGATGCGCCATACGAAGCTTGGGATACAGTTAAAATTTTACGTAATAATGAGTGAAAAACGACAGTATGCAGTGAAAAACGACGTGCAGTTCATCCAGATGTACATGATGAACGCGCACCACGTAGCATTTTCTATGAGAAAGATTTGCAGAAGGTAATGCAACATTCGAGGATTATTAATATTCCTTGTACGTCAGTAATGCGTGTTCCACACGCAAGTCTCTATTGATCAGCAACTTTTGTGCCTTCAGCATCCCCACACTTTGTGGCATTTTCAAAGGCGTGAACTCAGTAGTAATACAAGCTACTTCGTAAAATCTCTATACAAGATCCATATTTATTCTCAGTATCTCGGTACTATCAATAATAGTGATCGTTCAAGAATAAACTGATGAATATTGGTTTACTTCCCAAATATTTTATGTTGTGAATAACTGCGTGTTCCGCATCAGCCACTGCGGAATCCGAACGTGTTTCTAATAAATGCAGCATGCAGGATTTTGATGGCAATAATACTGACAAATATTGGCGGTGTAAATGACATTTACAGTGTTGTCGTCTTTTCGACAAACCGGATTGTGACAGATACAGACTGCGACAGCCATGAAGTGAATTAGAATACTATTCGCCATCTATGGATCGTTTCTCGTAACGTTACGGATCAAGGCACAGAATTGTGTCACTATCACGAAGATCGATATGACGTTGAACGTATACGTGTTTGGCCATCAATGCTTGCCAGCTCTGCACTGCTGTTAAGGGAAGAAGGAGTTAAGCATGGTAAATGTATATAGAATTGTGACGTTTTGTAACATTTTATACGTAGAAGCTCAACACTTTGCTTTTTTGTAAAATTAATTCTGTATTATTTTCAGGCTTCGTACTCTGAGGACCAGCTGGCTGGTAAGTGGAATTGGTTTGAAAGGAGGTCAACGTATATGGTGTGAGTCACTTTTGACACGCCCATAACCATTCTTTGCCTTATTTGGAGATGGATTGAAAGTTAAAGGACGGGTGTTTTTATTTCGTGTAATGTTTACTGCGACACAGGTAGATGTATCAGTGATTTAGGTTGAATTGAATCGTCTGTAACTGAGTGACAGTTGTATCATACTTGAAGAAGGAAGTAGATTTTGGCGCAATCATGTATGGTTATGAAGTGGCAAATAAAATTATGACGTCAATTGAAGGTATATTTTTAGCGAACCATTATTTTAATTGTGTTGGTATTATTTAATGTGGTGTGAAAGAAATTCTGCACATCTTATTAATGCTATCATTTCAGAATTTCAGGAAGCATTCCAGCTTTTTGATTCTCGTGGTGATGGTAAGATCCATGTAACACAGATTGGGGACGCACTTCGAGCTCTTGGTCAAAATCCTACAGAGTCAGATGTGAAGAAGTTCACCCAACAACACAAGCCAGGTAAGAATGATGTCTATGTGTATCTTAAGCCAGTGTTTCAGAAATTACATCTGACTGTTTGCGTGTGTAATTACAGATGAACGAATTAGCTTTGAGGTATTCTTGCCAATCTATCAGGCCATTTCTAAGGGTCGAAGTTCAGACACTGCTGATGACTTCATTGAAGGTCTTCGTCACTTTGATAAGGATGGCAGTGGTTTCATTTCTTCAGCTGAGTTGCGCCACCTGTTAAGTACTCTAGGTGAGTTTACTGAAATATTAGCACATTGCCAAGTAATGTTTTTGTGTAAAATATAACACACTACATCAGTACTGGGAGCCATCTTAAAATTCTAGGTGCCAGAAGGGTGACATGAAGCAAGTTCCATTCTGAGGACCCACAAATATTAGGTGCCACCCCTCATACTACATATCCCTCTTTATCCTGAATGTTTTGTTGTTTATTGACATTTCAGGTAGGAAACAGCAATATTCCCAGCTTAGAATGTGTATATTAATTTGATCACATCACATGTTACATGCCAGTGATTTAACAAGTGGAGATGTCTATTCCAGTGGCATGCATGTACAGTTGAACTTGGCCATGATGTCATGAAAGGGACCGAATAGTTTGTGTCATTATAAACAAGTGTTGTTATAAATGAGGAGTATAATGTTGTAGGTTAATAGTGACAAATTAATTGGCATCACAGAATATCTGACAGTATGGACATGGTGTTGTATAAACCGATGTTGTTATAACCAGGTTCTACTGTATTTTTCAAATGTACTCTTTGCTGTTCTGCATATTTATGGGCCTTGTTGATGTATTGCAAATACAAATCTATTCTTAAAAAGCTAATTACATTGCAAATATTGTAATATATGTCTGAAGACTTTTTGTTCCTATAGTTTATGAGCTGTGTTAACCCATGTTTAACCCTTTAGAGACGAAGCGTATCTGTTTTATATAAGGACTGAGTGTGTACCGCACTGTAAACACTCTGCACTTCGGTTATAAAAACCAGTCTCTTAATGTTTTATAAGGCAAAAGTTGCCGTTTGTTCTGAGATATGTACAAAACACATAAACACAATGTGGGCACCACATAGAATTTTTTAATGTTAAACCTGGTCTATGTAAAGTTACCACTAGGCTTTAAAAGGTTAAGTAAAGGTGTGAATCATAATGTGAGCTATATTTTGTATCAAATAAGTGTGTTCTGTGACCTGTTTTTGAGAAAGTTGATGAAACTATATTTTTGCTTAAGGTAAGTATTCTAATTGAGCCATGTATACCAAATTGAAACTTACTCAACAGTGTGTCTTCTTATGTATTTCTGTCACTTTCTGGTTATACGCAAGTAACAGATTGCCTTCAACTGAATGCACGTCAGTCAGGGGGAGCATCTGGGGGAGGGGAGGAAGGCAGTTCTGCCAGGCTGCAGGCACCCCAAACCCCCCAGAACCAAAGTTTAGAAAATTCAGAGTTTGTAGCTATTGTGAGATCAAAAGTTCTACATGATTTAGCCTTCAGCCAAAATCAGCCACTGAAATCACCTGAAGACTAGTACATTAGAATTTTGAAAATAAATTAATAAAATTTAAAAATGCAAGAAGGTAGGACACTATGATTGAGTCATGGAATGTGTAGTTATATTTGTGTATATAAATGCAGTTACAGACAGTGTTATTTTGTACTTACAACATGATTTTTATAACATAATTTTTAAAATCAAACATAAATTATACATGGTCTCAGGTTCAGGCTCTGCCATGGAAAAATTCTGGATGTGCACCAGACTTCACTCCCTATGTGTGCTTAGAATCACTCGATCACAGACTCTTTTGACTGTTCGGTAGAGCAAAGATTCTCGTATTTACATGCAGACTGATCATTTGCCCTACAACTGGATGAAGAATTACAATTAGAATTAGAGCTGTTACCTCCTTTCAAAACAGGGAAGGATAACTATATTAGTGTATTCTGTATCAGCAGTAGATTTGTGTGTTGCTGTGTATATTAGCACGCATTTCTGCCCCAAGTAGAAGGTGGATACAGTGAAAGACAGAAAGAAAGCAATTTAGTTGTATATATAGTAAATAAATGTGAAGATCATAAAGAAATGTAAAACTGTGAAGGCATGTGGGAAAATATCTGTACTTTGTTGGAATGCGCCTTTCTGTTTTAGCTATGCATAAATATTATTCTAGGAGGGAGGAGCTGTTCAGAACACATTCAATAAAATGTATTTTAATCCTGCTGAATGTAAGGTTTTTCCGTATATTTTCAATTTCTGTGGCTCCACTAAAATGTTCTCCAGTTTTAAGGTCATTGCCCCTAAGAAAGTGTGTTGTTGCAGGTGAGAAGTTGACAGATGAAGAAGTGGAACAGCTGCTAGTGGGGCAGGAGGATTCTCAGGGGAACATTAACTATGAAGAGTTTGTACGTATGGTGATGTGTGGCTAGAATGTGCTGACAGAGGGATGCTTGATGAATGGAAACACAGAGTGGAACTGACTTGGAAGTGATCAGAATTAAGGAGTAGGTTTGGTTGTCTAATTCCAGGTTTTTTTCAGTTTCTATTTCTAAGTGCCTGTTCGCAACTGAATGAGAGTGATTTCTTTATCTTAAGTATACAACATTCTGTTTACAATGAGAAATATTTAAGTGAAGAACAGTGATCAGTTTTTATTATGGCTGCCAACTCTTTATTTGATTCACAAAACATATTAAGAAGAATGTGAATATAAATTTTAAAAAGGATGATGCACTAGGTGTATTTTCTTTATCCTCAACTGTATTGTTCCTCAGGACACGCTGAATCATTTATGAAGTGTCAAATGCTAATTTTATCAAGAAGGAATGTCAAGCTTTGCTATGCAGTTCTGTATTTTTAGTACCATTACAGCATGTCTAACAACATATGAAGTGCCAGTTGTGTGTATACCTCCTTTACTTCAAAGAAACAATCAGTTTAAAGCTAAATGTTTTTAAAAAGAAGTCTGTATAAGGTTATGGGCTGGCACAGCTGCAACATGTCATAGCAGAAGAGTAATTTTGAAGCATACAGATTCTAATACAGACTTTTTCCAAGGACTATTGTTTATTTAATAATTTCCTTTTATCTAGCACTTGGTATTAGTGGGTTGATCATTCAAGCACTTTAGGAAGTACCGTGTTTATATCAGGGGTGCACAAATTTTTTATGGTGGTGCCTAATATTTTCAGCGTAATTGTAGAAGCCCCCCTCCCCCAAGTTCACATACTCCAAGCAGAAATGTTCACAGGTTATTCCAAAATTATGGGTCCTCTGTATGGAACTTGTGTCGTGTCACTTTTTTGGCACATTCAGTTTTTAGGTGGCGTCTAGGTGTTTGAAAGTTTTGTGGACCCCTGGTTTATACAATGCTTGAAACTGGTGGTGGTGGTGGTGGTGGTGGTGGTGGTGGTGGTGAAACAGAAAACTAAATAGTTTTGTCATGAGATCCCACTTTCAGAGGTTGCAGAACTGTGTGGTTTTTCATGTAAGTATTTACACGTCATAATAAAATGATCATGGATTTGCTATATGCTTTGTTAATAACTGTAAACAGTCTTCATTGCATTGTTTACACTGTGTATTTTATTGAAATATTGACTAGAAAGTACCAACAGTAATGCACAAATTTAGTATATGACACAAGGTCTTTAGAGGATCACTTTAACTCCAACATATTTCAGTGGCATATATACCACCATCATCAGGGAGAAAGTTACACTGAAAGCTAGAACACCGCAGGTAAGGTAGAGTCCCTCTTGATACACACACATTGCAAGGGTCCCTGCATGGCAGGTCATGGCCCTAGAGCATGGCAGGCACTGTATACGCCCTGCGCAGTGCATTACTGTTTGTACCTTCTAGTTAATAACTGTAAACAATGTGTTAACTTTTGAAATTACCTAATAATCCAGCTGCAGCTAAACTTTTTCTTCATATTGGATTTAACGTGAATTCATGCCAGTGCAAGCCTAAAGATGCCACCAAGCTATAAAAAATTCTCTCGTTGCCCATTAGATAACAACAACTGCTTTTTGCAATTTTATCACAATTCCCAGATGCCGTCAATAATGTCACAGTTCTTAAAGACTGTCTTAGCTGATAAAAACTAATTAAAGTTGTAAAATGTGCCAAACCTAAAATTATGGTGCCTCAGATGTCTTTTGGTTTGTCTGTTCTGTTGCAGCTGCCCCACATGAAATTCTGAGCAGTGTAAAATAAAGCTATGTGACCCTTATGTTACTTCCTTATAGACATATATCTTTTTCCACTTTTAATTTATGTTATTTCAGACTGGTTTTTGGTTGTAAATCTCATAAGTACGTATGTATGATGCTGACTGATTACTGATCATTGCTTTGTTTGGGTGTCTGCTGCCATAATGGTGAAAATGGAGACAAGCTGTTAGTTGAATATGAAAGTCTCTGTGGGAGGTAGCAGTTATAACTGGCCACTGTTCAGATTTGTAAAAGCCCAAGTTGCCTGTTCGTGCACTAAACATGAAAAGTACATAGTAATACATTTAAAAAACAATATTTAGGCACTGTGCAAGTGAAAACAAAAATGTTTAAGGCAATATGTAAGTGACAGTTGGAGCTTGTGTTTGTAACTGTGGCATTTGGTAAGTTCACCTTTTTCCAGCATGGCTGATTTTTCCACATGTATGCAGATGAAAAGTATGGGCACATAAAATTAATGCCATGGTTAGCAAAACTCTGTGTATCTGAAAATCAGTGGTTGATAATAGTGTGTCATATCTTAAAATAAGATAACAGCTTCTTTCTCCCAGAATTGTCTTGTACAAAGTGAATGTTATTGACAACAAAGAACAGTCTTTCAGGGCATTTGCGTGATCATTCTCATTGATTTTACGCCATGTGCTATGGTGACTGCTGTTACCTAAGAGGTGATGTTAAAATGCCTTGAGGAAGCAATTTGACATCCAAGGCATGGCCTAATTACCGAAGCATGTTGCTGCTGCATGGTTACACCAGGCCACATACTGTCCACACCACCACTGCCATGCTGGGCATCTGATGTTGGAAATATATTCCCCGCCAATCATACAGCCCCAAATTGGCCCCTGCCTACTTTCCCACATTTGGCAAACTTTAAAAACATCTCTGAAGTCAGCAGTTTCCATCTGACAACACCATCAAATCCAAGGTCCAGAAGTGGCTTCAACAGCAAGATATGCGCTTATGCCACTGGGCCTAGGAAGATCTCATCATATGTTGTGACTAGTGCCTAAACAAGTTTGCTGTCTGTTGAAAAACAAAGGATTGGTGTCCAGGCATAACTGTCTGCTTTGCTTGTTTCCATTCCAGGCTCTTTTCATATATGTTGATGATCTGTTCCCAACCTCCAACTCCAGATCCAAACCGATACTCTTTGTGGATGACAGTAATGTTTCACATCCTGAGATTGGCTATTTGCGCAGTTGCGTGAATGATATCTTCAGACTCTTGAGCACATGGTTTAAGAGCCAATAAACTTGCATTAAATGTTGACAGTACAAATTTCATAAATACTAACAGCAGAATTTGTGTTTAAGTATTAGGAGCAACAAAACTGCAGCAGCAGGAACTACAGAATTTTTTGGATTACAAATTGACAGTAAAGTCAAATGGAAAACACAAACTGAATATGTTACGAAATCTGCGTTCTTCTGGGAGCTTACACAGCATCGAATGGTAATCCTTTACCGACGTGTCGGGACAACGTATCAGTCCCATCTTCAAGGGTCAAGAAGTCCCAGAAGAATAGCTAGCCTCCCCATAGAGGTGTACTATCCATGATTTCAGGCTTCCATTACAATGCTGATGAGATCTGCATTCTTCTGGGATATTACGGAGCGCCAAGTGGTAATCCTTTACCGATGTTTCAGGACAACGTATCGGTCCCATCTTCAAGGGTCAAGAAGTCTGGATTTCTACATTGTCCTGAAACGTCAGTAAAGGATTACCACTCAACGCTGCATGATATCCCAGAAGAAGGCAGATCTCATCAGCACCACAATGGAAGCCTGAAATCGTGAATATGTTATCCCTAATTATCCCTGTTATCAGTGTGCTTTTCTATGGTGACAGTTACATTGCTTATGAAAGCAAGATCTAAAGTGAGTATGTTTTGCTTATTTACATTGAATCATGTCATATATGAATAATTTTCTGGGGAGATTAAAAAAGACACCAAGAATATATTTTTTATTCAAAAGAGAATACCTAGAATAATGGCAGGTGTTAAATGAAAAGGCTTTTTTTGCCGGTAAGTATATAGAAAATTTATTATTGTGTGACTTGCCAGTGAATACTCTCAGTAATATCACTTGCCAACAACATGGAAAATATTTGAACAGATTGTTGTACAGTATATGCAATATAACTACAAGGCATAGACTTGACCTTTGTGTGCCAAATACTAACCACAGTAAATATTAAAAGGTGTTTACTTGAAAGAAGTTACTTAATAGCCTTGCACCTACCATCAAAGTCTTAAAAGTCATGATACAGACATGTTTAAGCCAGCATCCGTAGGCATCTTATTTCATCTGCCACCTGTCATAGTCACTTCCCATCATCTCATTTACATTATAAAACTAGAATGAGTGCAGTGAAGAATGTGTTTCTTAAACGTATGTGTGTCTCTGAGCTGAAGTAGGGGCTTTTCTGGCATGTTCTTTAACCTTTTAAAGCCTAGCGGTAACTTTACGTACCACCAGGTTTAACATTAAAAAATTCTACGTGGTGCCCACATTGCGTTTGTGTGTTTTGTACGGATCTCAGAACAAACAGCAACTTTTGCCTTATAAAACATTAAGAGGCTGGTTTTTATAACCGAAATGGAGAGTGTTTACAGCGCGGTACGCACTGAGTCCTTATATAAAACAGATACGCTTCGTCTTTAAAGGGTTAAATATGGTAAGAACATTATGTTAACTCAGTACAGTGTACCAGAATGTGTGGACTGCAGCTCAAGGGAAACTGGAATAGTGGCAGGTGTAGCACTTCCTGCTGTCATCCAAAATGGTGATGGGTCTGTGATGTAATTAATTTCTGTTCTCTTTGCCAAAATATTTTTTGTGTACATTTGAATTTGTATTTTAATATTAGGCCATAAAAATTTTTATGCCCGTGGCTTAGTCCCATGAAAGTTCTGTAGAATGTGTAAATAAATTCTCTTCTCTCCTACACTATTTTGTTCTTTTGGTCATCAGCCCCACCCTACTTTCCCCCAGTAAATTTAATCAAAATGTGGACATTAGTTTGAGGATGTAATGGCAACATGTAGATAAACAGACACATGACCTCTTTATACATTAATTTTGTGCACTTTATGTAAAGAATGTAAAGAAATGGAAACATAGGAATATAACAAACCAGAACAAAAGAGCATAAGAGTCCTCAGCTGCAACATGATGCATATGTAAACAGGCAATTGTATGTGGCCATATATTGACTTGACACATTCTCAGCGCACTAACAGACATTTTCAGGAGAATGGATATGGCACTTAGAAATGTTCCTTCATGCAGTGGTTCTCAACCAAGAGTGCTGTGGCACATTAGTATGCTGCAATAGAAAATGATTATATAAAATTAAATATGCAAATTGAAAATGAAGTAATTATTAAACATCACTTTATTATCTGTAACAAAGTATATTTTAGTAATTAGAGGATGACAAATGTACATTTGAAATTTGGAAGCAGAAATTAGTAACAGTAATAGTAATACTTAATGTTGGTGCTGGTGTTGGTAGCTATGAAGGTACCTCACCCCACTCTGACGACAATTGCCCATGAACAGTAATTGCCGGTTTAAATTGTCTTCATATCTGCTGAGTCTTTGTATCAAATGCAAATTAATGGGTAATTTTTATATAATGAGTATACAAGTTGTTTTTTTAACTTTTGTTGGTACCTGACATGTTTCGATTCACCTTGCAAACGTCATTGTGGTAATCATTCAATGTGCATTTTCAGCCTTTGGTATTAGTTACATATCAGTCTCATTCACATTTTTGTGTTAAACTTAATGTCCCATAGCAAAATACTATTGCAGTATGCTAGATGTGTATAATATTCTAAAAAATCTTGGAGATAATTTTTGTAGAATTCTGCAGAATTCTATTTAAGTATTACTCAAATCTAATTTGTACTTTTAGGTTAGATTTGGTAGATAAAAAATGTATTAATTTAAAGTCTGGAAATCGTTGCATTTCCTAAAGCCTTTTGTATTGATGTTTGTGTAAAAAATCACCATCTTTCTGGTTTATGATAATTTCCTGGCTTTGTACAGTGACATTTAACAATAGCTATACTCTTATCACAGTCTTTACTTCTCTGTTCAAATTCAAATGCGCTGTGAACAAAGCAAATATCCAAAGTGTGCTGCAAGCACTAGGAGGTTCATAGGCATTTCCTTAGCATATGGATAAAACTATACTTCCATATTTTGTATGGTGTGTAGATCGGATGCCCTGACGCCATTGAAATTTGTGTGAAGGCAGAAGAACTTAGAAATGCATGCATGACTTTGGTAGGGAGACCACATGGAATGAATGGATGTAGATGTGAGGATAATATTTTACATAATGGAAATTGGTTGGGGGATGCTGACTGGGCTGACCTGGCTCAAGACAGGGACCAAGTGGCAGGAGAGTTACCACACATCCATCACAAGAAAAGAGGACATTTACCACTTATTGGCTGTAAAAAGAAGACATATTTAATTTTCCTTATAAGAATATAAAAAGGCACAAAGAAACAAAAAATTACACTTACAGGATTTTAGTTTATTAGTTACAGCCACAAGCATATTTTTCATTTGATCCAGTTTTCTTCAGAAGGCAGTAACACCACGAATATAAGTATGCAACTTTTTGCAAGATATATTCTTAAAGGTACTGCACAGTGCAAATTCCTTTGAATCAGAAGACAATTCCAATTCAAACTATTCAAAATATGTTAATAGACGGTTCTGGTTGGCTGCCGTCCTCTAACGCTCAGCCAATCAGCACACCGGGACTAGTCACTGCAATGACCGAGTTACAATATAATTCCTTAAATGCGTGTTCACGTGTGACAGTGTTAGTTCTGCCCTCACCAGCCAATGCATTGTTGTTGCTTCAGTATTGGTGGCTGGAAACCCGGAAATAATTAAATGTGTAAAAAATCATCCTGTATGTATATTTTAAGCCTTAAAAGACGACAAGTCCAGGGAAAATAGGATGTATGGTAATTCTGAATGGCGGGCTCTTGTGAAAGCGGGAATAAGCCTTCGGGTTGCATAAAATGGGGGGAATCTCTTCACTAATAAATAAAAATAAAGACGTAACTTGGGATCTCCTATCTTCTCAGTTCCATGGGCTCTATTAAATTCGGCTGATATGCATCATGCCACTGATGGAAGAAACAGAGCTGTAATCCGTGGTTAGACGGCGGCATATTTTAGCCAATCAGAATTGTAAATTTATGCCGACGAGCCTTCTTCAACCAATGCGAACACAGAATAGAGAATATTGGCAGCACGGATAACATGGCGTCGGCAAGCGAGGGTAAATTGCAGGTAGCGTGGGAGAAGTCTGTCATATTCGCTGGTCTGTTGAGTCGTTGTGGTGGTGGATTCCAGAACACGCCATATTAGATCGTGGAGAAGAGTAAGAAGGTGGTTGGTTTTTGGGAAGAAGGTTTGGTGTGGGTATCTTGAAGCAGGTAAAAGTGGACACTGAGAGTTGTGGTGTTTGAATTTATTAGCTGTAAATGAAAAAAAAAAAGTGTATTTTCGTGTGGCGATTGGGTGTAGAACGTTTATACTGGTGTCAATTTAGGGTGGTACATGTTGAGTAATTAGATGAACTGCAGTGTGATGCGTGCGTGCAGTATGTGTCGAAATACAACGGTGTATAGGGTTCTTGTTTAATTTTTGTATTTTGTGCTGGGAGGAAAAGGAAGTAAAACTTGCATTAAACTTTGACAAAAGAGGTATTGAATTTTGTTACTCAGTATAGTATATAATAATTTAAATATAATTTGTGGCCATAAAACTATGCGAGTAGTTACAGCTGAATTCCTTTGTCTACAAATTGGTGGTACCAGACTGGAGCAAATGCATTGAACATATTCCCAGACTTGCTGCACGAAGTTTTGCATTGGACAGCAAACAGAGCCAAGTTATGCACAGTGTTACTGTTTATTTTTTAAACCTTTGTCTTTTAGTTCCCCGACATGTTTCGGCATTAGCTATGCCATTATCAAGGGGTTTGCTACAAATTGCATAAGATGTGCATTAAACAGGAATTGTAAGATATGATAAAATGTTAAAACCATTTTAATATTGTATTGTATTTTATAATTCCTGTTTAATGCACATTTTACGCAATTGGTAGTAGACCTCTTGGTAATGGCATAGCTAATACCGAAACATGTCGGGGAACTAAAAAGCAAAGGTTTAATAAATAATCAGTAACATTGTGCATAAGTTGGCTCTGTTTGCTGTGTTAATCATATGCACGGAAATGAATAACATAAAATTTTGCCTCGGAGTTTAATCACATTACCCATGACAACAGATCAGATGCTTGAAGTTAGTTTACTTTGTGTATTTCCATTCCATTATGTCTCACAGAGTTACCTTTCTGGGGGAAATTCAACAGACAGTGTCACCGTCCAAAAAAAATCATTTGGATAATTTAGTGATGGTTCCTGTTTGTTATGCCCATGCTTCATGTGAAGTTGAGATCAAGTTTTATTGATTTCCTGAAAAGCAGCGCACTATTGAAAAGAGTGTTACATGACATCCAGTAGAGATATAATCAAGACCTGAAACTAATGCTTCATACGTTTACTGTGTAGAGGAAGATTGGTAGGTCATAGGATAGGTTCACCAATATATGTAGGGATCACCAGAAGTGGTATATCGTAGTGTTACTCAATGACAAAACCAACTCCTATATAATAAATTTTAATATGTTGTAATATAATATGATCAACCCATGCAGGTTGTACAGTATGCAGTACAGTACAGTGCTGGACTATTATGCGTGGATAGCTTGCTCTTGATGAGTCTTGATGCTGCTGGTACAAATGACAAACACACACTGCTGGCTGTTGCTAGGGGGCTTCTTTTATCCTTCCGCACAGCTGAGTGGGCAGAGCTCGTTTGTTGGCGAATCGCGATGCCAGTGGCTAGCAGGCAGGACAGTGTTGCTGGAGTGGGGAAGAACGACCATAGCTGAAGGTTGGTCTGCTGGGTGAAGGTCGGCCATTGCCCTCCATGCTGTGTTGAGGTTTGGAAGTAGTGACTTCCGCTGGCAGTGCGGTGTGTATTTCTGTGGCCCTTAAAAGGGCCGCTCTGCGTGCAGTGGGATGTTCCCACAACTGATATGAAAATGACTTCTCTGGTGATATTTGTAACTTTTTAAAATAAACCTGCTTGACAAGTTTGATCACGTGTGAAGACTTGCAGACTTCATTGAAACCTGGTTCTGCCAATTTTCCTCTGATCTTAACGACAGTATACCTTCTAGTGCGTAGCATCATGTGCTGCTTTTCCTCTGACTGATGCCTTCCACTTTGTCACTCACCCAGAAGTTCCTCTTCAAAGGGAATGTCCGTGTCCACACGGTGAAGACAAATATTGGGTTTAGAGATACATCTCCATTCATTCTTCAATTCAGTGTGGAGGTGAGTGGTCAGTTTCAAGCAACAGCTACTCACCCCCACACCCACCCCGGGAAATCATCCTTGTGCCCATTGAATAGGAGGCTTTGTGGGCCCCAGAGCTGCTCTGGGTGTTTTAGAGGAGGAGAAAATGCCTTATCACTGTCAGGATTTGATCTCCATATCATCCAGCTGTTAGCCTAGTTGTTATACCATCCACATTATCCCTACTCTTTCAGAAGATTTTATGTATGTTAAAATGAAAAAACTTCAGCACCCAGTGAAATTGAACACCTGAATTGAGTTTTACAACATTTTTAAGTACTCAGGGGACTGATAACTACAGACTCGAAGGCTATTTAAGGAATGTGGTGCTAACTGTATAAGCCCGACTTCCTTTTGTCTTCTCACATTTTTTTTCCCCCCTGTCCACAAGTCTCAAGTTATCAGTCCTCATCAGAGTGCGTTATTCACCCATTATTTATTTGAATTTTAGTTTTAACGCTGGCAGTTGTCATCTGCTTGGGAAAATCAGCTTGTGACTTGCCAGTGTCAGAAGTGAATGAATGTCAAGGCCATTGGAGCATTAAATTTGTGTGGAAAGTAAGTTCTGTTTGGTTGATGGAATGACTTTGCGGTGTTTAATTACATGTGTTTGTGTTGGATAGTGTCAGAATTGAGTTTTCTCACTAATTGTGTTTGTATTATTTTCCCAGATTTTGTAAGTTTATTCTTTTGTAGTGAAGTTTATTTCGTCTGTAGCGGTGCTGTTAGGGTAGAGAAATAGACTGCATATATATACATTTCATATACAGAATAGTAACACAGTATATGCATGTGTATGAAAGTCTCCCTTTGTTTGGGTGCTAACAGGCTTCAGACTAAGTTTGTTCAGATATGGTTCCATGTATATCAAAAACTCGAGCCGTGGCAGACATCTTGCAGTTTCGACTACACATGTAGAGGTCTTAGGACTAGCATAGGGTTACCACACGTCCAGGCTTTCCTGGACATGCCCTCTTTTACAGGCTTCAGAATTGTGTCTGGGGGGATTTTTTAATTTTACAAAAATGTCGGGGTTTTTTGGTCTTTGTCACTAGTCACACTCAATTTTTTGGTGGTTGTTACATGCATTATAGTTCATAGTTGTCGTAGAAAATGCTTCAGCTTCAGAACTTACTTTCATAGTCACTTCCAGTGGATCCGAATGCATGCTTGGTCTGCCAGGTTCCAGTTGTTCATTTTGAATTGCGTGAAGTGAGGTGGCGGACATGTGTGCTGTATAGTTTGTGTGTCCTTTTTATCGCATTCTGACGATGTAGATAAGGAAATGTAAATTCACAAGTGAAATAAAAGGCAAGTATTCATGTCTCCAGTAAAGAAGTTATTTTTGGGGAAACCAGATGGAAGAAGAAAAGTAGGAAGACCAGAACTAAAGTGGCTAGACCGTATTGAGAATGATCTGAAATTCATGGGAGTTCAGAGGTGGAGGAAGAAAGCAGAAGACATACATATGTGCTATCATTCTGAAGGAGGTGCTAGTTAAGCTATAAGGACCGTATGCCAAAGAAGAAGCAGGATTCATGTCTCCAAAATGGTTGCGATGAGTGGGAAGCCGAATGCTTGGTATGTAAACCAGGAACTTATGTGTCTGTGGCCAAAAAGGGTGCTGTTGGTCTTCGAGCCCAAGTAGAATCCTCTTTTTCAACCAAAATTTGGAAATCCCCTTTGCTGTTCATATGTCCTCTGTTTTATGGTCGATAATTGGGAAGTGTCCTCTTTTCCTGTGATGGATATATGGTAACTCTTGACTAGCACATCAGACACAGTGACTTACCTGGAGATGTAAGTCTCTGCAGACTTGTCTTGAGATGTATCATCATGTGTGGTCACCTTAACATACATATAACACAAGGTGCATGTTGTCTGTGTTGTAATGCTGTGTTGTTGGGCAAGGAGTCCTCAACGTTTCAAAGCACTGTAATGCCTTTTTCTTCAGAGTCAAGCAGTGCAAGAAGAATTGTGTTTCGTACTAATCATTTAGTATGTGTGTAGTATACTGTGGTTTTTAATGCAGGTAACCAGTAGCAATATGTATGTAGCCTGCAGTTATATGAAAGGCGAGCCTCGTGACCCATTCATGTCCTTGCATGAAATTTTCTAGGAAGATACTTCAAGAATCACATATTTTGGGGAAAACTTAATATCTGGTTTATTAAAGAGAAATGTCTGCATTGGAATATGTCTCTGAAGAGGTTACATTCGGTCCAAAAATGAGAGCTCTGAATTGGCAGCAAAGTTACTGGAATTTTAGTAACTCACAATTTGAGAAACATAGATAGTAGTTGAAAGGAAGAAAACAGGGGCACATCAGAATCCACAGGCTTATGAAATTTCATTCAAATTGAAGGTCATTATGTCAACTGCTGTGGTGATTTGACATGGAATGACCCTTTAGTAAAAGCCAGTGTAGACAAATTGCACATGAAAAGTGACACTAGCTGGTGTATATAAAGCTTTGGCAGTTAGGTTTCATGTTACTGGCAGGTCTTGGTAAAGATAATTTGTAATCTACAGAGGTTTGACTCTGAGTTTTCATGTTAGTGATATCCAGCATAGATCAACATACATGAAATATAACAGGACATGCCAACGTGTGTAAAGATTATGCTTTTACATTTTATTTCATTAGCATACTGTACTCATAATTGGCATCGTATGTAAAGGTTAGACTCTGATATTTCATTTGAGTGACAAACTGAAGTGATGGCTGCCATATTTAGTGGACACAGAAAAGTAATGTGAGCTATCAACATTTGGCCTTTAATTTCCCTAAGTGACAGCCACAGTCTACATTGGCAACTTTCAGTTCAGTTACTGCTATTTTTGTTAGCGACTCAGCATTTATTTGGTTTCTTTCAGGCTTGAAAACATTGTAGTGCACAGATGAAGGTACATATTCCAGTTGCATTACAATATTTGATCATAAATATTGTCGCCATTTTTAGAAGTAGGAGTTTTGAAGTGTTATGCTGAATGAAGGCTGGCAAAATGTTATGTATTACTCAGGATGTATGTGTGTCCTCTATTCTGTAGTACTTTCTTTGTTGCAGCAGTCAGTAAATTTCAGGAGAGATGAGATGTTCAAAATCACAAGGAATGTGTTTAAAATCCCCCCCCCCTGTTGTGTGGTTTACTGGAGGGACCGATTGATGATATTTCACATCATATTGCCAGTGCTCTTATTTGAAAAGAGTTATTACTTGTTGTCTAGAGCTTCGCACTCTTGTAATTTCAAGTGAAGTTTTGAACTTCATGTTCAATTCAGCTGTTTTGTTTCATCTTTATAGAGATGTCAGAACAGGCGGGACGAGCAGGAAGAGGCAGGGCCCGTGGTCGAGCCCGGCAACAGCAAGAACAAACTGTGAGGCGTCCGGGAGAAGAGCAGGGCCCTCCACATACAAAGCCATGTCCCCCGCCAGGTTTTCAACAACAATCAAGACCCAGACCAGCAGCAACACCACAGCAGCAGGTGAGAGACTGCTGAATCTCACATGCCATTGCTCTGTTTGAAAAAAGTTTATGTATGAACTCATTTTTTTTTACAAGGACTCATTCTGACTATCGTATCCCATACTGTAAATGACTGAGAGATTTAATTACAGTAGTTCCTCAGCAGTCCAGACTATGGTGGCAGGGGTGGTTCGGATTATTAGGGAGTCTGGGTGGTGGTAGTAATTTTGTTGCTGTCATTTCACTCTAATAGCAAAATAACAAAGAAAAAAAACTACAACACTTGGGAGATTATATCCTTACTGCTGAGGAGTTAAAGGCTGGCTGTTCTTGCTTGACCCATGCCATCAGTCTTGGAGTATGGATTGTCTCTGATTTTCCCCTGGTGATCGGGACAATGACTGGACATGTGGATTGCCAGGGTGAAAGAGAGGACAACATTTAGCCCAAAATTGTCTGGATTACCCAGGAATTTGGATTACTGGGGCCTGGATTACTGAGGGACTGCTGTACTTTGTTCCCTTACTGTAATGCCATTTACAGATAGTTCAGTATACATGTAGGTATCATTGATAGTTAAATGTTTGTCAGTGTGGAAGCACTTGGTGTCAAGTGTTTGTAGTCAGGAGGTGAGAGCTTGCTTCGTATTGGCTTCTGTTGCAAATGACTACTTCCCAAGTTAGCAATGCTCTTCAGGATGCTGTAAAGAAAACTGTTTGACATTAGTCATTGTTTAAAGAAAATCGGTGATTTCAGTGTGAACTAAAGGTGCTTCGTGATAGCATGATATTTCATATAAAATTAAGGGTACTTCCATGAATCAGAGGTAAGAGAGAGTAGCATTCCCAAAAGAGGCGACAAATTGAGGTGGGTGACAAAAGCTTAAGAACTTTTTTTTTATGAATTGTTGATACTGTCACACATCAGCTGGCAGATATGCTGACTTGGATTAGTTGGAGTTTCTGTCTCTTCTCAGTTGTGAGAAGCATTGCCAGTGTGCTAACAACTTCCTGATTCTGCGTTTAATTTACTGAAGGACTCTTACAGCAGGTGTTTTTTAATTTCCACACCTAAGAGTGGAACTGACTTGCATACTCTTGAAAAAATTTTTGAAACTGACTATTTTATTAACGAATGGAATCGCCCATCACTGCTGGACTGAATGAATTGCTAACAAAAGCATCATAACATGACTGTAACAATTCCTGCACCTAGTGCATCTGTTGAAAAGATATTCTTAGTTGTGCAAAGTGTTGGAACATATCTTCAGAGCTCTCAGACACAGAATGGACGTGCAGGGTTGGCATTGAAGTCCGCTGAAAGGTGACTTGGGAAGAGTGTGGTGTAAGGAGTACTATTCTGTGATTCCATGTTTGGAGTTTTTGACCAGAAAGGTCGCAGAATTTATTTCAAACGCGAGTACAGTTGTGAGGGCCCCCCCCCCCCCCCCCCTCCATTGTTCCCTTTGAAAGCATGACGGTTTTGAGCCAGCTTACTGCCTGGGACCTGATGGTGTGTTGTTCCACTTACTGTTTTCTGGTTTAAAGGGTCATTATGTAAATGCCTTCAATTTGTACAGTATGTGTTCCCAGTAAAGCAGAAACAGCAAAACAGCAGCAGCAACAATGGCAGTGATAATAATATTGCAATAATGGATGCTGTGCCCAGGGTGGTACATTTTAAACTTTTGGTTGAACAGCGCTTGTGGAAACAGACGCCTAACACCTTGCGGGCTGGTTAAAATCCACGTTTTTTGTCCATGCAATTTTTCAGGTTGGCCCTGCAGTGAGTGGTGGAAGGGCACTGCATCGTGTTAGTGCACGTGCAGACACACAGCCAGGAGATGAAACTTTGGCTGCACGAATGAGGCAGATGTCAGTTGGTAAGTACAAATGATGTGCAGCATTTCTGTGTCCAACTACCAAGAAATACTAGCATCACATGGATGCATAAGCTTTCCAAAATATCAATCTTTGCTATGACACACCATGGATTATGTAGTGAGGGTAATAGTTTTTGATAAGGCAGTAAATTGGCATGCACTGTGTGTAGGACTGGACTGCAGCTGTTTAGTGGTTCTTGTCCCAGGCTGTGGGGTATGAGCTAATGGTATGAAAGGTATGAGCGGTGTACTTGATGCAGAGGATCTAGCGGGTGCTATTTCGTTTTCATCAACCTTCATGTAAAACATTTTGCTTTTCAGGTGGTGCTGGTGACAATGGTGGCAATGGCAATGGGGCACCAGTGGGGCGTGGTGCCATGCGTGGACGCCGTCAAGTAAATGTTGAGAGTGTGCGTACACGGCCAGCCACCTTGAATTCTAAGCGAGGTGAGATACACTCTAAACATGGAGGCTTTATGCTGACATTGTTTAAGGAGTATGTTCATTGAAAGCAGTTGTTTTCAGATTGGTTGTTTTAGTAAGTGCAAGTTAAGGGCTGTAATCAGGACTCCTGTTATGTCTTTTGTTTTCGGATGCGTAGTTTTGAGCTATGTTTGTCAGGAAGGTTCTCTGTTATTTAGACTCGGGCAATGCAGTAGTTTCTGGACTGACCACAAGATGACACTATTGCTAGCATGAACGTTTGTCATGAGGTGTTGAGTAGAGCAGAGTGTTGTGGGTCATTTCGTTCTTGTAACACAGCTGTAACATGTGATTGTTGAATAGTATCCTGTGAAGTTCAGGTCCATTCCATTTGCAATTTTGGCATACCAGAAAATGGCAGGCTAGAAAGACCTTTGTCCATATCACATTTTTGGCTTGATGATGATTTTGTGAGAGGGCCACATGTAGTTTAGTTTAGTTTAGTTTAGTTTGTATTTTATCCTGAAAACCATTACAGAATGATGTTGGACACGTTCAGAGATTAATTACAATCAAGTACCATACTTACAGTAAAACCAGCAAAGATGTGAAATTGAAATAATTACATACATAAACAGCAACAACACAATTTATTTACCTTTTTGACCCTTTGGTGTCAAATGCTGAGTATGCCCATCACACAGTGTGTTTCTCAAAATGCCAAACATCAGGTATGGGTGACTGCATTTAATGGCCCTCCTTATGCAGTTGTGACGTAAATTCTGTTTCATGCACATCATGCTGGGCATTTAATTTCAGCGCCATTGGGTTTATAAACAAGTTGTACTGGCTGACTTGTGGTCTTGTTTGAAACATATGTAACATGTTTGGCATTTACATTTTCTTGCTAAGCTTAAAATAAAGGCAAGGATGATTTGAATAGATGTATTTAGATGTGACACTGGATGTTTTGAAACAGGAACATCAGGTTGTGTAGTCACACTACAAGCTAATTACTTCAAACTGGAGACCCACACAGATTGGTGTTTGTACCAGTACCGGGTCGATTTTGCTCCTACAGAGGACAGACAAGTTATCTGCAAAGCATTATTGCGTGACCACAGGGCCACATTAGGTGGTTACATCTTTGATGGCACCATGATGTATACCAGTGTGCGCCTTCCTCAAGATGTAAGTAAAGTTCACATCTACATCAGTTCCATTATTTCATCTGAAATTGTTTCTCTGTTGGATCTTCCCCTCCTTACCATGTGTCACTCTTTGATGACATCACAGATCCCATTCCTTTTCTGTTGTGTGGTTGACAAAATATAACTGTACCTTGCCAAAAGAGTATTCTTGTTCAAATTCAGAGTTGCCAGTCTTTGCTGAAGGGTTTCATATTTTGGCTATTGAGATGTCAAATAGCCAGCATGTGTATACTGGTGGGGTGGGGAGGGAGAGAGGGAGGTGTTGAGCGTGTTTTACCGTAAATTATATGTTCCTTATTTGTTGAAATGTGTTATAGATTGGTGTACTTTGTAATGAGGGTCACATTATTTCAGCCACTTGAATTAACTTCCATCCGGAAGTCGGATGAAACACCAGTTCGCATCACAGTGCGCCTTGTTGGTGACCTTGTGCAAGGTGATGCGCATTACTTGCAGTTTTTCAACATACTGATGCGGAAATGTCTTGGTCATTTGGACCTGCAGCTTGTGGGGCGCCATTTCTTTGATGCAAAGGCAAAGGTAATTTTCACATTTTGTAACATTGTTTCTTGGCCTCATGAAAGTGCAGTGAAACCATTTACTGGGATATGTTATTTAATATGTTGTGCATGTTATGTTTTTGTGAATTATTATACCATAGAAGATGCAGTTTCTGCCAAATTTCTAATTTAAAATCTTGAAGCTAGTCATAATAATCAGTATTGTACCAAAAATGTCAAAAAACAGCATCACAGTTCAAAGAATCCAGCGTCATAGTCATGTGAACATTATATTAGGAATTCTGCCAATGTATTTGCACAGTTATTTAGCATGAGCATTGTTGTCATTGTTTAGTTTGTACTTTTACATGAATTTGTTGGTTTGTTACAGATTGTTGTGCCAGCACACAAACTGGAGCTTTGGCCTGGTTATGTGACATCAATCCGTCAGCATGAGACTGACATTCTGATGTGCTCTGAAATTAACCACAAGGTAATGCGACAGGAAACTGCGCTGGAGCTGCTGACTGCCTGTGCACAGCGTGATGAAAAGATGTACAAGGTTAGTTTTACATTACTTCTGCTGGTGGTGGCAGGGCTGTTAACTTACCAGTCTTCATTACTTTCACGTGTGTATCACGCAGAAGCACTTAACCTTGCAAGAACTTGCTGGAGTAAGTTTGAAGTGTTTGCAGTTGTCAGCAAGGTTGAAAGAAATTGCTTGTGTTGGTGTTTTTGTGTTGTTGCACAGGATTGGATCATACATAAGCCATACATTGGGGTGCAGAGTTGCCAGGAAAGTTATGTAGATATACTGCCCAAATATCAGTACCAGAATGTGACTACTGTAACAGTTTGACTTACCTTTTTTGTTTGTGCAGTGTTGACAGTGTGAGACACATTTGAAAGATGTACAGCTACAGATCATTCTTGTACCTTTCATTGTGCCTGTAATGTGTACAAATTCAGGAACATAATTTGGCCACAGGTTTATGTCTCCATCCCAGTTTGTAGCTGGATTTCATATTTTGTGTGTTGGGGCATTTCCTGTAATGAATGTTGGTTAATTTAATGACAGTGCATCATGACAAAAATTTATACAATTTGTAAGACTATCTATTTCAACAGTTAGTCATAATATTTTAATTAAATTATCTTGAAGTCTGTCGTAGTTCTTAACGATGTATCTTCTTACACTATGACGGGAACATTTAAAGGAGTCCTGAATAGAACTTGTAAAGCTTGTGTTCCTCTTACATAGTCTGTGATCCCACATGTCTGTTCTTTGTTGTTCTCATAATGTACAGCACTTGTGTGAATAACTGATTACTTAGTACAGATTCTTTGCATCTGCAGTATATTGGACATAACCTCAGACTCCCATCATCATTTTTGTGATTGCTTTTCTGTGATTGTATTATAGCGTGTTTCTGTCATCTCAAGCGCTCGGGCTACTACATAAGTTGTGCTGCTGCCAGACTGTAATGCAGTTTATTTAAAAGTTTGTGTCGACTGGCCAGACTGAGCACACATTTCATTATCTTAATGCTGCAGATCATAGCCCAGTTGTACATGGGCGTTATGTGAAACGTAGAACTGTTTCTTGGTTCCTTCGTGCCTATGAACTGTGAACTAAACCAATTGAAGGGCATTTATGATTTGGAGTAGAATTCTTAAGATGTAGTGCAAGAAGTACCAGACTCTGTAATGTAAATCAGGTGGGACATGTGTCCGTTTAAATACAGTGTTCTTTGAATGGAGATGTGAAATTCATGTTCTTTATTTAATTTTCTTGCAGAAACTGTTTGCACAAGCAGTTGTTGGGTGTATTGTCCTGACTGACTATAACAATGAGACGTATCGTGTGGATGATGTCAATTTTGATGTCTCTCCAAGAAGCACATTTGAAATTAGAAGGAAAGGGAGTGTTTCAAAAATCTCATATGTGGATTATTACCTTCAGGTGAGTTGTGTGTTTTTGGCTAGGCCTAGTTTGGATTTTTGCCCTTAACCTTGTCCAGACTTTAAATCCCAATGTATCCGCTGACATCTGGAGTTATTTTTCTATTAAGTGCCCATGCCTGCCCATGTGCGGCACAGTGTTCTGCCTTTAGGCTTTGAAGAGTTACGTTGAATGTTAAATTGGTATTTGGTTTCTTGTGGCTGAAGTTTGGAATTTTGAGATAAGAAGCTAGCAATCCTGGAGCTTGTTGACTAGTGTCTCTGAATTGGTCTGTTTGAAAAAGGAGTATGTCTGGTGGATTTGTCGTATGTCATTTACCATAGAGAGAGAAATTAGTAGGAGTTTGGTGCAGGGCTGTGGAGTTGGAGTCAGAGTTGGAAGGAATTTTAAGTGGAGTCTGTGAAAATGTACCGACTCCGACCTCAATCTAAAGTCTTAACTAGATACTCCACCTCCAGAGCCCTGATAGCTACAATAACCATTAGACTTACACTTAAGTATAGGTTATAAGTCTAAAAATTAGTCTGGTGATTTATGTGGTGGTGATGGAATATCTTATAGTTTTACCATTATTAATACACGTTGAACTTTTATGAAATAGTAGGCATCAGAGTTTTAAAAATTGAGGAGTCGGAAGTTTTGTGTACCAACTCCACAGCCCTGATTTGGTGTACTAGTGGGTAGAGTTGTCATCGTCACAAATATTCCAAAAAATTCACAGTTTGTACACTGTGCTTCCAGTCCAATTGGTTTATGCTCTGTCACTGTCCATGATGATTGTTGTTGGTCATTTAGTCTGTAAAACATCGAGTGTTTATGTTTTTTAGCTAATTGATATTATAATTTTTGAATATTGTGGAAGTGTGGTGTATTTTGTTTTCTGTTGGGGGGCGGGGTGTGCAAATTGGTAATAAATCCATGGTTTGTTTTGTTTAAGCTTTATACATTAAGATATTACTCTTTATACATTGCTTATTGTGTTCAATGTTAACAGAAATACCAGCTGAAGATACGTGATTTGGACCAACCACTGCTGGTCAGTCTTACAAAGGCTAGAGAGCGAAGGGCTGGCAAGTCTGAATTTGTTTTCCTTGTGCCAGAACTGTGTCGCCTGACTGGTCTGACTGATGATATGAGAGGAAATTTCTCTCTCATGAGGGATCTTGGTGAACATACACGTATTAATCCTCCAATGAGGATAAAGAGATTGTTGAATTTCAATCAGCGCCTCCAGAAAGAGCCAGCAGTAAGTTATTATGTTCTTTTGTAGTTGGATATTGATGCTGATCAACTGCTTTAGAATTCCAGTTTGTGTTAATCAAGTTTAGTGTTCTGAAAACCTTTCATGTGCAGTCTCCGTATTTTACCACAGCTGTTCATGTTCCCAGCGTTTAAACAGTATTGTCTTTATGTTATGTAAGGAAAGCAAGGGCGGTGGGAATGTACAGAAATGCCAGTAATAAACATGTGGCTAGTTTCCATTAATGAATTATGTTTCAGTATGATAGTGGAGTAGTAATTTTCTTTACTTTGTTGAGTGGATGTCACAGGACCAAGGGTGTATGTCAAGTTATTGTTTCTTTCAGGTTCAAGATGATTTGAAACTGTGGAATATGAAGCTTGCTCAAAAACTGGTAGAATTCCAAGGTCGTGTTCTTCCACAGGAAAAAATAGTTCAAGGGCGTGACATAAAATATGATGCTGGAGATCAGACAGACTGGACGAAAGAATTGCGTAGTAAGTAACACTTTAAGTGGAAATTATTGCGGCGTGGGAAATGCAGTTGCATCCACAGGCACAGGCAACTGATTTTTTGTGCAAAAGTTGTCAGCACAAGAAATGGAGGAAACCTCAATAGAGTGTTTCTGCAAGGTGTGTGGAAAGCAGATGATAAATGCAGGGAAGTGACATTTGTGGGAGAAGCATCAGTTCAGTCAGAAACATGAGAAAAGAAAACATGAAAATTTCACGTGTGGGAAATAGCACCAATTCCAAATTGGGAATTTTCTGTTTGTCATGCTTGCCAGTGCTTTAAGGAGGAGGAAAATGGCACTTAAAGAAGCAATGTGTGTGAGTTGATTAGGCAATGTATTGTTTATGTGGACAGTTTTTTGAGATCAGAATACATGAAAATTACTCGAAGAAAAAGACACATGGGAGTGTTGGATAGAGATTGTGCTGTATGTGTATTGGAAAACACATGTCATGTGTTTGTAAGTGTTCCATGTGGTAGGGGTGTATGTACAAGAGTGTGTGTATTGAAAAGCACATGTCATGTATTTGTAAGTGTTCCATGTGGTTGGGGCGTATGTACAGGAGTGCACACATTTTGCATAGACATCTTGTTGGGGACCTCATTCGGAAATAGAAGTGTAGAATGTAGAATGGCATTTGTACCTGAAATTAGCAGTTTTCTGGATTGTGGACATTGCCTTTGATTACCCTATTGTGTTCTAACTCTCATGATTTCATAAAGCCTATCTTCAGTTTCCATGTACTTGGATTTGTGCCATGGAAAGCACATTTAGTTTTAGCTGCATTTCCAAATTCTTTCTGTCTGTGGACCCAATTTCTGCAGACAACTTGTGCACGTCTGATGTCCTTTCCTCTGCTTTTCGTATGTTCTCATGATATTTCATAGCTTTTGTTCGAAGTTCGCAGTGTATCTTGGCGTTCTTCTTTCCCATCATCATGTTGTCAAGCAGTATCACTGTTTCACGTGCAGTGATGAACTATTCAATACTGTGGATGGTGCCAAATTGGCGCTGTTAAATGGCTGGTCATTTGTCATGTACAAATTCTTACTGTTACATTTATCGTACTGTCATTTATCCGTCTCTAAGAAGATTGCATAATATTTTTTTGTTAAGTGGTTCCGATTTCTGACTGGCCATCACATTTCTGATTTTTCCTTATTTTACATTTTAAAAATTGTGGTGTAGCCAGTATTCATGTACATGTGGTATGGTATGGTATGTTCATATACATTGTAAAGGGTTCTGTATCAGATTGAGTGAAGTATTGTACAGGCCAATTTGGGTGGTATTACTTTTGAAAATTAAAATTTGTTACTGTGTTCATAACATACTTATTTTCATAGGTAATCCGATGTTGGTAATTCCTGAATTGAGCAACTGGGTTGTGATCTGCCCAAACAGACTACAACGAGATGCCCAGAACTTTGTAACCACTATGGTTCGTGCTGCTCAGGGAATGAGATTTGTCATCCCACAGCCATATTTGTAAGTTACTTTTACTTGTGTTTTGCAAATTGGACTTTTATTATTGTAAGGATATTCTCATGAGGCTTTGTTACTTTATTGTGCCATTTAAATTCAATGCTTGTTGTCCAAGTGGGATTGTTTGATGAGAGTAAGAGACAGTGTTAACCTTTCAATGAACATGTTGGTACAGGGAAACTTGTTTAAGACGTCCCCGGGTAATAAAATTTCCCACCTAAGAAGTCAGGTTAAAAAAGGACCAAATTTTTCCATTTGGCTAACATTACACATTGCCCTTTTAATATGTCCCCGCATAAGAAAATTTCCTGCCTAAGAAGTAACAAATTTGATGATGAAACAATTTTTTTACCCATTTAATACATTTTCTGTTTCAAAATCTTAAAGAATTTCACCGAGTTTCCATTCGTTCCATTTCCAAAACGCAGTGTTCACATGGCGCAGTCAGTTCATGTAGGTTAATCTCCAAGGTCATTTCTGCCATGTTTCACTCAGCAGAATAGCGCAACTTCACAGCCGATGTGGGGTGTCGTATTTATTCTGTGATGCAGAGACGTCAGTCAGTCCCCACTACTCAGTCTCTCATGACAACTGAAAAATTGTATCAGGCGGCCAGAAGCTGATCCTAGCTGTTCCGTGACCTGCATAAGCCAGTGTTTGGCAATGTTGGCATGTGGCAACTCGCTTCCAGCTTCAACTGCCTGGGACTAGGAGGAAACTAAGGCAGACAATAACATTTGAAGAAGTTTAGACATGCGCTAGTCGAAGTGACACCAATGTTCCACGTTGTTGCGGGTGGCAGCAGTTTGGCACGAAACAAATGGGTGGTGGATTGTGACAACTTGTTTAAACATAATTTATCAGCGGTAATATAAATATGTTGTGGTGTAGCATGATTGTGAAACATTTGTGGTGACTGTGCAAATAAGTTACATCAGCAATTCCGGAAAATAAATTCAAGACACTGCAGAGTTAGTGGAAGTGGCTGGAACTACTGACCACCCCTTATGGTCTGCCTTAAAGCGAACCTATGGAATCTGAAGATGTATAATGCTAATGTTTTTGAAAAAAGAGCAAGACAACCCACACTTGAAAAATATTTCAAGGAAAAGTAAACATCTGGAATGAAATGTGAACTTGTGAATGAAGTCAGTGACAGTATAGGTAAAAGTGTGAATAAAACTATGAATGAAAGGTTACAGACAAAATGGTTAGATGGTCAGATACAAGTGGGAATGTTTTAGGACAGCTGCAGATTGTACAAATTCAGCATACATAAGTAATAAGTTCACAAAAAGAATTAAAAAAATAGAACTTTTTGGTCCTACCCTTTTCGGAAATTTCCCGCTAAAGAAGTCAGATTTTCTTGGTATTTTCAAAAACATCTTAACAGGGTTTTACTGTATTTAAATTTTAGTGCATGGTTTGTGAAAAATGTATTATTTGAACAGAAAAAGATAAAATTATGAAATAAATGGCATTTTGTATAAAGTGAAACAGGCTATGCAGCATGTCTTAAAACTGCAATAAAATGCCTTGTTGCCAAAATGTGTAAAATGAATTTCTAGGGGTGTTTTTTTAAATGCATTCGCATATGCGAATGTAGGTCATTTAAATGTTAATGACATTCTGTGACCAGTTCGATGGTCCCCATGACCAAATTGATGATGTTGCCATGGGATTGCCCCAGGCTCTAGTAATAGACCATCTATACATGGAAACGTTGAAATTGCATGAGACAGAAATATAATGTGACAGAAGCGAGCATGCTGGTACAGATATGTGGTTTGGCCCTGTTGAAAAGTCACTACAAGATGTTCTCCACCATAACTGCGTACGTCCAGATAGTAGGTTCGCAGTGGAATAAGAGGAAACATTATTATTTATATTTTTAACTAGCAAACAGGAAGACAGAAGTTTGTGGACCGAATGGTAGCATGCATTCCCCAGATAGAATCTGCTCGTAGTTCCTTCATGCTTTTGATTTCATGTATGAGTTCTCGGGAAACGGAACAAAGGATTTTTTATGCCCCATAGTAACAGCTGATTAGTATTTTGGAACAACTGTTGGTCAAAATACTTGTGTAACATTTTGTTTTCTTTTAGCTTTAGTATTCCTGATGATCGTGCTGCAACTTATGTGGAGGCACTGGAGCAAGTAATCTCAGGCAAAGACCCTCAGTTGATATTGTGTGTTGTTACCAACAATCGCTTAGACCGTTATGGTTCAATCAAGAAGAAATGCTGTGTAGACAGAGCGGGTGAGTTGGGGCTGTAACTTTGGGGTTCTTACCAGTAGGCTTGTTTATTATTATTATGGGATTTTTAGTTGTTTTTAGTAAGTACTGGTATTAAGAGATTTTGTGGTTTGTGGGCTGTAATGCGTTGCCTTAACAGTGTACTTTTTATTTGAACCTCTTAGCTTGTAAATGGGGTGGACAAGTCATGGGAACTAGGTCACCTAGGGAAATAAATTTTGTATGGTGGCACCGAATATTAATGGGTTCTTATTATGGACTTGCTCCATGTCACTCTTCTGGCACTTGGAATTTTTAGGTGGCTTGTAGATTCTTGGAAAATGTGTGCATTGCAATATGTGATTATAATTATAGTACAAAAAGGTGTGGAATGGGTATTTGAATCTAATAGTGCTCGGGTTGTGAGTATTTGCAAATTGGGGAGACCATGCACTAAAGGTTAACAGTGCCATCAGTTACTGGAATTATATGTTGTGTGATCAGTGAATGAACAAGTAGTATGAATTCTTGGTGGAATGATGATAACAGGAAAACTGAAGTACTCAAAGCAAGACCTGGCCCACTTGATACACCACAGATCCTACATGGACTGGCATGGGATAGAATCGGGCCTGGGCCTGTACAGTAAGAGGCCAGTGGCTAACCATCTGAGCCATGGCATGGCCTGACCTTGGACTTTGAACTGGGGCGAGAGCATAAGAGAGTAGTAGCAGCAAGTGTGTTCATGGAAGTGGTATTACTTCTCATGTTACTGTAATGAAGACTAATGCTCATGGCAGTGGCTGCCCTACTGTTAGGCTAGGTACACCTTGAGGTACAGTTTGGTCACATTTGGCCAGGTGCCCTTGTCATGTGAAACTTAGCATGTGTAGTAATAGTTCAAAATCGGATTTAAATTTGGAAGTTGAAGGATTGATATTGTCTTGCAATGGGATTGAAAGGAGAATGTTTTTGGAAAAGCAGTTACGTGGAAGAAATGTACTCACTTTGGGAATTTGTCTTAACATCTGATATTGTAGGTGAAGGATCTACTGGCATATAATCTGAACAAACAGCAGTGTCATTGTGCATGCATGCACACACACTTCAGGCTGAACAGGGTGTGGTTTGATGGTGTGCATAATCTCCTTGGAAGGGATATACTGGCTGAAGTGTGCAACATCTAGAAATCTGTTGAAATTGAGAAAAAAAAAACCTAACACTGCAGTATATATGTCATGAACCATGCAGCTGTGTGCCCGGCTGGAGCAGAAGTTTGCCTCAAACGCAAACTCGTGCAGGCTGACAGAGGTGTGGGCATGTGCTGTAATGTTTGGTCTGTTAATGTACATACAAGGGCTCAAGAATCTGCCCTGAACTGTGCCACATTTCATATTACTGGCATCTTATTATGTGCCTAGTCTTAGACTTGCTGTCCACCACTTTTCTTTATGTAACCTTGAGAAAGAGAAATAGCAACATGCATAGGTATGTGAGTCTGCACCAGCAGTGGTTAAATATAAATAAGAATTTGCAAGTGATTTTAATAACGGAAGTTCTAACCAGCACTCAGTATTACCAATTAACTTCTCTTTGTACAACGTACAGGTCTTTGTGTTACATTTTTAGTCTGTTGGCGCATTGAATCTCGTTGCTATAAACCATACACATAATAACAGAATTCCAACCTATTGGACTGTGTCATTGCAGCAACTGTCCATTTGTTAGATTGAATAGAAATCTTAATGTATAATTGCTGTTAATTTTGAAGAAAAGTAAGGTATTGGTGCATCTGCATTATGTTAACAGTTTTGAAATGGCACATAATTAATCACATTCTTTATTCCAGGTTTAAAGACTACACATCTTATGTAAGAAATTGCAGCAATTTCATAAATATCTTTAGGGTATATTGGCATTAAAAAAGCATGCTTTGGAAAGGTGTTTGCTTTGAGTGTTTCTGATTAACATTTTATTTACCTAATGAGAAATATTTTGCTGGATAAACTTCTTTTGCTATTGCTTCAGTTCCAACTCAAGTGATAGTGGCCAAGAACCTTAATGCCAAAGGTGTGATGTCTATTGCCACGAAAGTGGCAATTCAGGTGTGCTGTAAGATTGGAGGTGCTCCATGGACTGTTGAAATTCCACTTAGTGTAAGTGAATAGTTAGTAGCATTAATACCTTTGAACCTTTTCAGGATGTTTTACCGTACGTTCTCTTCACTGTTTGTCGTTTGTCCTTTAACATGGGTCCCTCTTGCCTCAGTGGCTGCAGCATTACTGGCTTCCTTCCTGCCCCCATAGGAAGAAAATATATAATGTGTGATTCTGAAATCAGTTTCCTTGATTGGCCAATGCTAGCAGCATGTGATGAATTTCTTCAAATTAAGAAATGCCTTGTCCCTGAGGTGGGAAAGAAAATATATGGGTGTATTCCACTCATCTGCAGGTTGATTTAATATTTTGTCTTGGAATACATATGGTACAAGTTGGGAGGAGATGGTGGAAATAGTAATGTTCAGGTGTTAGTTTTGCATAGAGAACCCAGTTAATGTTCGAAGTGTAACATCATATAACAAGAGGAAGAGT